>JAULKM010106611.1:0-16635 GCA_032355605.1 Rubia tinctorum | reverse complement strand
CCAACTCTTTAATCATCATTGTTGAGCTGAGGGGTCAATTAATTTCAATAAATATTGTGACCCATTAAATACAAGTTAATGAAATTAAATATTTTTCTTATTTTTTTAGTTTGAAATTATAATCAAATGAGTTTTATAGTATTGAGTTACAAGAAGAAATGAGATTGGAATCTCAATCTTCAAATATACCCATTTAAAATTGGGTAATTATGGGAACCCAATTAATACCCGATCAATTCCCTTCTTTTGATGACGATATTATTTAGGGTAATTGAACTCCACTCAAGCGTGAGTATTTTTTACTCCTTTCTGACTATTTTTATAGTTAAAATTTCCAAATTTCATCAGATTCCTAACCACGGATGTAAACGAGTGTGTTCTAGTTCAACTTGTCAAAAATATTTTGAACTCGGTTCGATCCAATTGAACCTGTAAAATCATGATTCATCTTCGAGATCGAGTGAAATTAATTTAGTTCGAGTTCAAACTCGAGTCATGAATAAATATATTATATTATTTACATCATAATATATTTAATAATAAAATATATATATAATATGTTGGTTCTGTAAAATAGACGAGATTAACAAACAATATTAGTTGGGTTTGATCTCGAGCTCGAATACCGTAGAAGCTCGAATATTGTACGAGCTCGAGTTCAAACCCAACTAATATTGTTCTTACGAGCTCGAATACTGTAGTAGCTCGAGTTCAACCCCAACTAATATTTTTATGTATGCGCTCGAATATTGTACAAGCTCGATCAAATTGGAATTCAAGTCGAGATTTGACTGAGCTATTAGCAAACAGTTTGCTTCATTTACATCAAAAATGTTCTCGAGCTCGAGTTTTGTCACACTAGGGATGTAAACAAACCAAACTGTTTACGAACATCTCTATCAAAACTCGACCCAAATTCAAGTTTGAACGAATTCGAGCGTGCTTGAACCAACTCATATAGTATTCGAGTTTGAGGTCAAGCTCGAATTCAATTAACAATGGTTGTTACATTTGTCGGACTTATAGAGCCAACATAATATACTTACAAAAAATTTATTAAAAGAAATTTTATATTTAATCATGGCTCGAGTGCAAAATCAAAATTGAGCTCGAATCAAATTAATTTCACTCAAAATCGAACTCGAGTCAAACTAACTTCATTTGAACTCAAACTTGAGCCAATATACTTCAGGTTCGCATGAGTTTGAGCTGAATTGGAACTCGAGATATTTTAAATGAGCCAAATTCAAAATAGTGGTTGTTCGAGTTCAGCTCGACTCATTTATGGTACTAAGTGTTGTAGAAATAAAATGAAAGAACATGAATTGTACCTTGTCCGATGACAGAGTAGAATATAATTTAAGCATGTGGATGAGTGATGGTATGTCTAATAACAACGAACAGTTAGGCTATTGATTTCTACATGCATTGAAAATTTATAATTTGTGAATTATAGTGAATTTTATGTTAAATATTATACATGCATTTAATTGGGTAATTTTGGTTATTTATTGGGTATTTGTTGGGTTCCCATTGGGATAACATAATTTGGGACCCATTGTGACCAAAATTTTCCATTAACATAATAATTTCATCTCGCCTAATCCCAAAAGCTAATGGGTATTTAATATCCGATGCCATTAATTACCCATTTATTAATTTCTCATCTCATTTCTTCCCAATCCCGCCCAATTGAGACCTCTAATGTTGAGTCAGTGAAGATTTCACTAATTTAAAAACTTAACCATCCCTTCGACACCTCCCCAATTAATCATTCAATAGAAAACTTCAACCATTTCTGATAATGCGTGGGCATGATGGTCTAATTATGAGCAAGAAAAAAAATAAGGCCTTTCAGCCCAGGTAGGCATGAAGGCAGACAAGAAGAGTTTGATGGGTGCTGATGGGATAGTTCCAATCCTATCAGCCATCAAAGCACATATAACGAGGAGAAGAGCATGACCCAATGTGAGATTTTCCTACCGGTTTACTATTCACATATATACGCTTCTACATAGCAGCAACAGCTAACCGGAGCGTCGGAGCAGGCACGACCCTGGGCCAACCTGCCTGAACTCTTTCTACATGTCCTATAGGTTTAGGTGTATACTGGGCTGGTGTGGATCATCGCTAAACACATTACAAGAGTTGGCATTAACATTGGCACCGTATGTGGGGATCACATTAACAAACAACATCCACGCAGCTTGGAGAAGATTGAGGCGTGAATATCGGAGAACCTGTACAACCAGGTGACAGTGAAAGATGTAACGCAAGAGGACGCACCAGCTCCGACGCTGACGTCGACGGGGGAGAGACATCAAATCTGCAAGGTGGAGAACAACTCAGAGATCCTTTAAACGATAATGACGTTCCAGAAGGAAATGATGAAGAGGCAGCCCTAGTGGAGAGGACACGACTTACACCCAGCAAAGCTCTTCCCAGAGCAAGAGGGTAACTCTGAAGCACCCAGTTGAGGAGAGAGGGAATCGCAGACGATTTGGAGTAGGGCGAGGAAAGAGAAAAGCATGGCCTCTTCGGGAAGAAAAGAACGAGTCGGAGCCAGAGAAACTATGGCAGACTACGAGTGGAGAGAAGGTTATGTACCACTCCAGAGGAGTAAGAAACAGGTCGGGCGAAAGGCACCGCTAAAAGAAAGAGAAGAAGGCTTGAGCAGGAAGGCTAGGGGCTTGCCGTTTACCAAGCATATACATGTGTTTATGGTTGATCCGAAGTTGAAAATATTAATAAACCTGAGACAGTACAACGCGAGGCCGACCCGGAGGACCACCTGCACACTTTTTGCACCAACATGGCCACTTTTGCGATACCGTAAGCCATATTCTGCAAGGTGTTCGCAACTACCCTGACAGCTCCGGCAATGGTATGTTTTAGAAACCTGGAAGATGGGACAATCGACAACTTCAGTCAGTTGGAGGAGAAGTTTTTGACTCATTTCATGCTGAGGAAAAAGTTCTAGAAGACAAGATATGAGTTGCTCTCCATCAAGCCAAAACCAGCGGAGATACTGTCGGTGAATTGGGAAAGGTTTAACGATAAGGCAAACCAAGTGGAGTAAAGGAGCAACCAGTTCCTTATTGACACGTTCGTGAAAGGTTTGAGGCATGCGTTATTTTTTAAGACTTCATCCTGGACCCGCCGACTACTATTGATGAACTAATGAGGAGTATTAGAATCTTTAACGGAGCAAACTTGGCTGATAATATGAGGAAGAGAGCACAAGGGGGCCACATTCAGCGTAGGCCAACAGGGAGATCCTGGAAGGAAAGTTGGGGCTGCTCAAGCAGGCACCCAGCAGATGCCAAACAGGTTCAACAAGTTGGAAAGGATTTTCACCCCGCTGATCAAAATGCCCATGGAGGTTTTTTCCCTATGCACAAGAAAGGGCATCTTGGATGTACCGCCCAGGATGAAGAAAGAGCCTGGGAAGAGAAATAAGTCCCAATTTTATGAGTATCATGTTGAACGTGATAAGAATAACTGCATTCATCTTAAGCACAATATTGAGGATGCGGTGCAGAGTGGAGAGCTAGCGCATTTGGAAAAAGGAGTGAAGGATCACAACAAGGCCATATACAGGAAAAAATAAGTAAGGAGGATTTCGCAGGCAGCTAGACAATCGGGCAAGGCAAGGAATCCCAACAGAGAGCGGAGGCGAGATGAGGGAAATAAGGTGGCCATGGCTGAGAAAGGCGATGAACACCGCAAGAGACAGAGAGAATATTTCCGGTGAAGATGGCAGGGCGGCTACAGTGACAGACATATACACCATCATAGGCATAAGCGCGGGAGGAAGGACTGAGTCTCAGCGAAAAGCACACTGCTGGAAGACACCGTAGCCAACGCCAGAGGAAAGGAAGTTGGGAGCGAATGAAGCAATAACGCTTCACAATAACAATCTGATACCGGACAGGTCGGCTGGTGCAGATGTGGTGGTGATAACAGTCAGGGTGATGGATAAGAGGATTCACCGGGCATATGTGAATGGTGGAAGCTCTGTAGAAGTTATGTACTGCATTGTTTCGAGAAGCCATGTGAGAATACAAGGAGGAAGTTAGAACAGACAAGTACCCTATCGGTGGACTTAACAGATAGAACAGTTTGCTCAGAAGGCACCATACTCCTCCAGGTGACGGTGGGAGAAGGTGAAATAAATAAAACCGTGGACATGAAGTTTATAGTTTTGAAGGTAAACAACCCCTACAACCTGATACTATGCAAGCCGACACTAGCATTTCTTAAGGGCATAGTGTTGACCTTGCACCTGTTGTTGAAATTCCCGACTAGGGGAAGGATATCCACTGTAAAATGAGACCAGCAGAGAGCTAGAGAGTGTCACAGGATCACACTTAGCAAGAGAAAACGAGAAGATGAAGGTGGGAGCCACGAGGTACAGGAGAACAAAACAAGGCCTGTCAGGTTAATCACAAACGAAAATGACCCATCAAAGCTTGGTGCAAAAGTAGAAACAGTGAGATTAAACAGAAGCTGGTCGGTGCAGGTAGGAACCAATCTTCTGCTTCAAGTGAAAAATGAGCTAATAAAGGTCTAGGAGGAGAACGGGCGAGCCTTCGCCCGGAGGCCGGAAGATATGACAGGGGTGTCAAAAGATGTCGGCTGTCACGAGCTGAAAGTGGATCCCTCTTACAAGTCGGTCAAACAAAAGTGGAGGATGTTGTGCAGGAAGAGAAATGAAGCAGTCAACAAGGAGGTGGGCCAGCTAGTTGCAGCAGGGATCCTGAAAGAAATCCCCTACCCAACTTGGCTAACTAGCCCAATAATGGTGAAGAAGAATGACGGTAGCTGGATGATGTGTGTAAATTATACATACCTGAACAAGGCCTGCCCCAAGGAGTGCTACCTGCTGCCAGTTAGAAGGTAGACGCCCTTACTAACTACCCAATTAAATGTTTCCTCGATGTATACAAGGGGTACCATCAGCTCCCTATGCTAGAGAGTGAAGAAAAAACTGTTTTCATTAAGGAGAATGAGGCTTTCAGCTATCGGATGATGCCTTTTGGATGGAGAAACACCGGAGCAACATATCAAAGGGTGGTGGATAAAGCTTTTCAGAGAAAGATTGGAAGAAACCTGGAGGTGTGTGTGGATGACATGGTGATAAAGAGTAGCCAATACAAGAATTTTGTGGAAGATGTCATGGAAACCTTGATGCAATTCAGGGAGACCAGGATGAAGCTGAACCCATCCAAGTGCCAATTTGGAGTGGGAGCAGGGAAGTTCCTAGGACACGTGATGTCAAGTCAGGGTCTGCATGCAAACCCTAAAAAGATAAAGGTGATTCTGGAAATGAAATTGTCGAACACGGTGAAGGAGGTGCATAGCCTAAATGGGAAGCTGGCAGCTATGAATCATTTCATGTCACGAGCGTCTGAAAGAGCGCTCCCATTCTTCATAACACTGAAATGGTGTGTGGATAAGAAAGGAATGGTCCAATGTGGAGAATTACATGAGTAGGCATTTGAGGAACTGAAGACCTACCTGAAGGACCTTCCCACCCTGACTAGTCCAAGGAAGGGAGAAACACTATATTTGTATGTGGCAGCAAGTGACAAGGTAATCAGCGGGGCGCTAGTAAAAGAAGAGAACATAGTTCACTGTCCAGTGTACTCTGTTAGCCGAGCCATGGTGGGTTCAGAGTGGAGATACACGAATCAGGAGAAGCTGGCATTAGCCCTGGTTCACGCAACAAGAAGGTTAAGATAGTATTTCCAACTGCACCCTGTGGTGGTTCTGAAGAATTAGCCACTCAAAGCAATACTGACCAAACCAGAAAGCTCATGGAGATCGATGAAGTGGGCGATTGAGCTGGGATAACATACCCCGAGAAAGGTGATAAAGAGGCAGGTAAGGATAGATTTTCTAGCGGAGATGCCAAAGGAGAAAATATGGAATTAGCAGTGGAAGACAAATCCCAGCCTGCAGGACAATATGAGAGGGAAGGTGCAGACGTGTGGAAGTTGTATGTAGACGGAGCCTCTAGAGTGGAGGGAGCAGACACGGGATTGGTAATATCAGGCTCGGAAGGGGTGGAGTCGACCTACGCCCTACGCTTCAAATTCCCAACCTCCAAAAATGAAGTAGAATATGAGACGTTAATCACAAGCATGGAAATAACCAAGAAACTGGGAGCAAAGAAGCTGCAGGCTTACGGAGACTCAATGCTGGTAGCTAACCAATATAATGGGTAGTATGCCGCCAAAGAACCAGCAATGATGAAATACATTGATAAGGCCAGAAGCTTGGCGGCTGATTTTGAAGAGTTTGATATCACCAGGGTCCCAAGGTCGCAGAACACGAGAGCGGACGCATTGAGCAAGCTGGCCTCATTAACTCATGCGCACTTAACCAAAACTGTGCTGGTAGAGAAGTTGACATGCAGGTCAACAGACGCAAGACTGGTAGCGCCGATACATGAGTCAACGTCCGATTAGATGACACACATTCGCAATTACTAGGAACATGATAAAATGCCGACAGATGGGAAGGAGGGAAGGAAAATAAAAAGAAAAGCTCTATAGTACGATGTAAGAAGCGAGTTGTTGTACAAGAAAGGTTATACTGAGCCATGACTCAGATGTGCAGGACCCGAGCTGGCAGAAACAATCCTTAGGGAAATTCATGAAGGAAGTTGTGGCAGTTATCAAGAAGCAAGGACGATGCGCTGCGAGCAGTAAGGGCAGGGTACTACTAGCCAACCATGAGAGCAGATTCGAAAAAAATGGCCAAAGAATGTCGAAGTTGTCAAGAACACGCAATGGTGCAGATGCTTCCTACAGAGCGAATGACCAGCAAAAGATCACCCCAGACTTTTGCAAAATGGAGGATTGACATTGGAGATCCGTTCTCGGAGGCAGTGGGATGAAAGAGGTTTCTGCTGGTAGCAATAGACTACTTCACGAAATGGGTTGAAGCAGGGGTTGTAGCAAGTATAACAGATAAAAGAATCACAACCTTTGCTTGGAAGAGCACAGTTTGCAGATTTGGTATCCCACGAGTGATAGTGAGCGACAATGAAAAATAATTCTCCCATGAGCCTTTCAGGTCATAGTGTGAGGACATGCAACAGTTCACCTCCGTAGATCACCCGCAGCAAACAGGCAAGCGGAGGTAACAACCAGGACGATAATTCAGGGGCTGAAAAGGAGGTTAGGATAAGCCAAAAGAGAATGATAATAAGAATTAGTGAGTGTGTTGTGGGCATACATGACTACGCCAAGGACCACCACAGGGGAATTTCCATACAGGTTGTGTTTCAGGACCTAGGCAATTATTCCTCCAGAAATAGCAGTGCCCAGCAGGAGAGTAGCAGAACCAATGAGTCAGGAAGAGATTGAATATTCTGTCAGGGAAAACTTGGATTCCCAAGATGAGCTCTGGGAGAAAGTGACACTGAAAGAAGCAACATACAAGTTTTAGATGGAACAACATTATAATAGCAGGGTGCGCGTAAGATTCTTTAAAGTGTGGGACTTAGCGCTAAGGAAGAATGAAGCAAGTCGGCCCAGGGTCAGAAGAAGCTGGACGTAGAATGGGAGAGGCCATACAATGTGGCTGAGGTGCTGGGGAAAGAAGCATACAAAATGGAGACGATGGACGGGATACCGATTCCCCGGACCTGGAATATAGCTAACCAAAAAAGGTACTACGCTTAAGTGATTGTAGATTTATGTATGTGTAATACCTGCTGTCGGACTGTTTGATAGGACGGGCAGGAGAGACGGGGTTCCTGAAATGATCAAACCTCTTGAAAGCCTACGAAATGGTATGATCCTAAGGAAATCCGGACCCGCGCCCCCGTTCCCTCTTCTATATCGCTTGTTTATTTAGGAGTAACAAGTGCAGGGAAATGAATGAATCTCTGGCCACAACCAGTGTCGGAGAACAATGAAGCCTGATCCAGGCTAAAGTTACAGTGTTGGCCCCAACAGCCAGCACAAGTGAAGGCCAAATCTTAAAAGGGCAAAGGGAAATGAACCTCCAGCCACAACCAGTGTCAGAGAACAGTGAAGCCTGATCCAGGCTAAAGTTGCAGCGCTGCCCCCAACAACCAGCATAAGTGCAGGCCGGATCGCAAAAAAGAAAAAGGTACGAATCTCCGGCCACAACCAGTGCTGGAGAAAAATTAAGCTTGATCCAGGCTAAAGTTGCAGCGCTGGCCCCAACAGCTAGCGCAAGTGCATACCGGATCTCAAAAAGGCATAAGAAATGAATCTCCGGACGCAACAAGGGGTGGAGAAAAATGAAGCCAGATCCAAGTTAAAGTTGCAGCGCTGACCCAAACAGTTAGTGCAATTGCAAATTGGATCTCAAAAGATAAAGTAAAATGAGCCTCTGGCCAAAAATCAGTTCCAGAGGTAAATGAACCTGACCCAGGCTGAAGTTGTAGCACTGGCCCCAACAGCTAGCGCAATTGCAGGTCGGATCTCAAAAAGGGGCAAGGAAATGAACCTTCTGCCACGACGGGTGCCGGAGGTGGAAGAACCCAATTCAGGCTAAAGCAACAGCACTGGCCCTAACAGCCAGCATGAAAGCAGGCTGGATCTTAAAAGGACAGAAGCAAATTAAAGACAAAAATAGCGAACGAAGTAATTAACATTAACTAATGGAACAAGCAGATTAAATGATAACGAAGAAAAATGAACATCCCAGGATTATAGAAAGAAATAATAACGTTTCATCCCTCAGTAGGGGAACAAACAAATAACAAGAAAAAAGGAAAAGGAGATTCTTCAAAGCTCTTTCACGACATCCTCATTCTTGGACTCCTCAATGGCTATGGCATCCTCAGCTCTGTCAACCCTCTCAGCGCTACAAACAGCTTGAGCGACCTCTCCGGCAGGGACTCCTATATTTTTGACATGTTGATGAGTCCCGCTGGCAAAATGTGCATCAGCTTCAGAGAAGACGCCGTCAGGAGCCCAACTGTCAAGTTCAGCCAATGACATTCCCAGGTGCAACTGAGGAAAGTACTCAATGAAGTTGTATTCTCGAAAAGGAATAGAAGCATCACCAAGGCCAACCTGCACCTGATTCTCATCTTTAGTTCGGGAGTATAGGTCAATGACCCCCCATCAACGCGCCGCTCAGCAGCTCAGAGGCCTTGGTCCTCCGCACCACGCGGGAGTAAAGGCTCAGAAATCCGTGAGTGAAGGTCATGTCCTAGTAAGCTTTCAGTTTAGAAACTTTGACTTCAACATGGGTAAGAGAGCTCTGCAGAGATCCGGTAACTCCCTTATCAAGCTCTAGGTCCTGCTCCAACTCTGTGGAACGATGAGCTTGGGCTTGCAAGGAGGCCAGGCCACACTTCAGCTCCCCCACTTCCGCCCGCAAGTCGTCATTAAAAATGACATGTTGGGCGTTGAAGGAGGCATCAATGATATAAAGAGCCGCCCGGAATTCAGGGTTAATGGTGTCACAGTAAGAGTCTGCCTTAGGAGGGCCAACAGTAGAAACCATGGTAGCAAAGTAAAATGAGATCCGTCGAAAAATCGAAGTCTGGATGAGAGTGTTTGGGAGGACAAACGGAAGTGCAAGGACAAAATCAGCAAAAGAAAATGAGGAAGGATACGAATAGGTAGAAAAGAAAAGAAAAAATAGTTGGGAGCAATTAATCTCTCGCGTGACAAGACGACAAAAGAATAATGATAACCGTCCAGGGAGAGGGCAAAAATTACGCAACCAACATGCATAAGGCTATCAGAAAGAGACACATGGTAGGCATCCAGACAGGTAGCGTAACCTCTGAATAACGCATTAATGAAAAAGGGATCGTGTGTTAGTGGGCGATTTTGAAAACCAAAAGGGCCCGCCAAAATACCCAAAGAAGACAGGAATCATGTCCCATTGACGCTACCTGCTACCTGCGCAGCTCAAGCATGAAGACTAGAAAAGTCCAGGCTACGACTCAGCCAATGTCTTCTGGTCGACTCACCCAATCAGGCCACCGACTTAGGAGACTTGATAAAGCGTGGGCCTTACAACCTAATTATGAGAAAGGAAAAAAGAATAAGGCCTTTCAGCTCAGGTAGCATCCCTGGGCATGAAGGCAGACAAGAAGGAGTTTGACGGGTGCTGATGGGACAACTCCAGTCCTATCAGCCACCAAACCACATATAACGTGGAGAAGTGTGTGACCCAAGGTAAGATTTTCCTACCAGTTTACTATTCACTTAGATACATTTCTATATGGCAACAATGACTAACCAGAGCGTCGGAACAGACACGACCCTAAACCTGCTTGCCTGCCTGACCTGACCTCTTTCTACCCCGTTCTGTAGGTTTATGTGCATATTGCGCTGGTGTAGATCATCGCTAAATACATTACAAAATTTGGCATTAACAATCTCTAAATTCAACTCCCCATTTATTGGAATGGAAGATTCTAAACTTAGGAAGAAACGCACCACTTCATTCATACATTTGCTACGAATCAACAATTATTCTCCCCCATCTACAAATTACGCGGAGTGACCGTGGACTAATCCTTTCGGCTGCCTTCTCCAACGAAACAACCGAAACCCGGGCCGGGCCCAAATAAAAAAACAAAATAGGAAAATTCCCTCCAATAGAAGATCGACATTTTCCTGCCCTCCTTCATCCACCTTACAGTACTCAAATCACCATCTTAAACCATTTCAATTTCTCCATTTTTTCTGTGATTTTTTGTCTGTTTTTAGCATTCTAATGGGCCAATTTTTGAGTAAAAGACAGCAGAATCACCCCCACTACCACCGCCGCCACCACCACCAACAACTCCACGCGCCGCCGCCGCCTCCACCTCCAGCACCGCCCCAGCCACAACGACTGCCCGCTTCCACTTCCTCCCAGCAGCCGCTTCCCGCAGGCTACACTTTTGCGGCCAACGCTCCATACCCTTCCCTGCCACAGCCCGCCCCGGTTCCACAGCCGCTGCCCTTTCCTCCGCACACCCAAACACACTTCAACTACAACTATAGCTACAATTACAACTATGCAAGGGCCGCCGGTAACATGATGGGCCACCAGCCCGGCGGGAACGGTTACTTTGCTCCTCCTGCTCCTCCTCCTTACTTTGCAGGCAATGGGTGGGGCCAGATGCAATTGCCTGCCTTGCCCCCTGCGCCGTCGGTTCCGTACGTGGATCATCAGAGTGCCAAGAAGATCAAGAATGATGTTAATGTTCACAAGGACACCATCAGGCTTGAAGTGGATGACGGGAGTAGGGATTGCCATCTGGTGTCCTTCATTTTTGATGCCCTAGTCGATGGCAGGTGCTGTGAATTTTATTCTTTTAATGTATTTGCTTGTTCTAGTTTCAAATGTTTGTTTCATTTGCTTCCTAGATGATGAGAATTGTTGATGAAATGATGTTTTATCGTTTAGCAATGTAAAGATTATGACTTGATCAGATAACCGCAAAATTGGAAGACACGTGTATTGCTGTCTAGTAATGTAGACTGCGCCTTAAGTCCAGGACTCTCTCAATTCTCAATAGATTGATGTTTTAGCCGGTTAGTTGTCTTCTACTGGAGTTTGCTCATCCAGTTGGTCGGTCTTAGCTCTATTTGTCTCCTAAGTATTTTCGTTTAAGGGTGTGATGGTGAGATTTTGGAATTTTGGAATTGGGGAAAGTTAGCTAGGTTGTTGTGCAGATGGCAGTTACTGGAATTTTTAGCTCTTCCCTTGATGGTTCTCTTTGGTAATGTTGTCTTACTGCTGCAATTTTGAGGGGGTTTATATTAAAAAAAGGTTGTTTTTAGGATTTTAAATCACCGAGAGGTTGATTGAAGAACTTCTTGTTAGTGTGAACTCAGAAAAGTATATTTGACAAATTATTCTGTGAGTTGAGATAAGCTTCGTGAGAGTCAATGAGTCCTGTTTAGATTGCCTAGATGTTGTGTCAGTGGTAACTTCACTTGTTTTTTGTTCCTATTTTTCAGTACCACACTGCTTATAAATAGGAAAATGGAGGCTGACTGAATGATGTATTTCTTTCTGTTTTGTGGATCTAGGCATTTTCTTTTTCCTTAGAAATCCCCTTTTGGTTTTGCTTGTATTTTGAGATTAGTCCATTGTAGTCTAGCAGCAGTGGATTAATTCAGTTTTTTTTTGATTGGGGGTTAAAAGATTAAAATCCGTTCATCACATTGATGGAGCATTGATATAATTTATATCGCCTTCTTGTGGTTACTAAGAATGTTGTGAATTCCCACGTCTCTCTGAACAAAAGAAGTCTTGAATGAGAGACTTCTTTTTGAAGATATAGCAACAGCCTCATCAACAATTAAGTCTTTATTCCCCAATACAGGATCGACCTTTTTTCTTTTTCTTTTTATTCTCTCTATTGCGCTCAGACTCAGATGAACGTTTATAGTATTGTGCAATTTAAGTACATCATTTTTCTCTACAATATCTTACTTCCCTTTCCTTTAGTTCATATTCACAGTCAGCCTCCCAAGGCCCTGAACCATGATGCATCTCTAGTTTTGTGGCTATTTTATAAACATTTCCTTTTAATTTTAGCGGTACTTTTGTTATTAGGAAGTACTATAGGAGATGCACTTCACTGTTTTTTCCATCCAATTTGAATCCTAGATGTAACATCTTTATCATTTCCCCATTTACTTCTACCCCCTCCATCCCATTTTTAACTTCCTATTTGCTTTTTTAGCTCAATTGTTTTCGTAAGCAGCATCTTTTGATGTCAAAAAATCAGCTTGTAAGCTTTTGCATGCGTGATGTCAAAAATCATGTTGTAAGCTTTTGCTTGTGTCATTGAGTGATGCCATGAATAGTGTAAATAAGTAGCAAATAATGGTACATTTGGAATTTTAACGGGGTCAATTTGGTAGATTGAATGACTACCTATGGAAAATATACAAATAGGAAGTTATTTGTTGGACAAACCAAAATGAAAAGTAGGAAGTTATTAGTGGGTTGGGGAGGGGTTATATGGACTGCAACAATATAAACTTTCTTGAATTGATAAAAAATGGAATGTCGAGTGCAAACTGTGTAGTATAAGACATTTGATTTCCTAATTTTCTAGCTAATTGGCATCTAGTATCTATTTTGTCCCTTTTGAAAAGGTTGCCTTGGCATGTTAGTGCAATTGTGATTGTGGAAGGTGATTTAAGCTCATAAGAGCTCTTCTACGAAGAAGTGTTTATGGGTGCTGTAATTTACACATGCACTACGTGTATAAATTCAAGCTTTCTTGCCTTGTACACAGTTAAAAGTACTCACTTTCTTTGCACTGGACAGTTAACTCACCTGAGCATATACATTTAGAATGGTTATAACTGCCATATCAGATGTATTTTACAGGAGGCCGTGAACCTCAAGGCTAGACGGCTTGTCTGTGTGGAGAGTGGGTTTGAGGGGGTTTGTTAAGCTCTCTCAGTGGGTATTCACTGTCAACTTGAGAGTTAAGTGTTAGCATTCTAGTGCCTTGTAACTTCTGTAGTGTTTAGGACACCTACTTTGATTATGTATAGGCTAACAAACTTGGCAGGAGTATTTTTCATGCCTGGTGATAATTCCAGTTTCTCAGTGGACATTTTTCAGGAGAGATTCTCCTTGCTTTTTATATCTTCTAACGGTAAAAATACTGGTGAATAAAATATTCACCCTCATCCCTGGAGTGTTCCTTTTTTTTAAACATAGATAGTGTAGGAGTCTGTTACAAGATAGTGAGGCTTTGGTTATGGGCAGTTTAGCTAATTCTGGACGGCGTGATATGGATAATTGGCATAAAGAGTCATATTCGCTGTGTGTGCGTGTGTGCCCATGTGTGCATCTTGTACATATGTACTTTCTACAGAATGACCCTAAAAATGTAGCAGTTCAATGGTTGATATGCACTTTTGGAGTTCAGCCAATATCCACTACAAGTTATTAATGGCCATTTTCTCTTATTTGTGGAATGCAGTGCAGATTAGGTTAGAGATCCCTGATGATTGATGATCTTATGCTAAATAGCGAAAAATGCATGTGCATGTGATTCTGAGCAATACATACTTAATTAGAGTTTTTAAGAAAAAGGAATGATTGCCCTATGCTATGAATGATTGTTACTTGTTTGACTGGAGTATTGAACCATATTCTTACGGTTTTCATGTTGAAATCACTGTTTTGGCTCTCAAATTTGGCTCAGAGTAGGTATTAGACTTATCTCAGATTGAATGCTAAATGGGGAGAGCTTGTTGATTTTTTTTCCTGCTTTCTTTCAAATTACTAGTAGGTGCTCCATAGTTCCAACCCTCGGTGTGAATTGGTGTGGCCTGAACGTGCTGAGGCTATCCTGTTATTGAGACCTTTGCAGGATATGGCAAGCTAAAGCTGAATTGCATTTTGAACATATATTATTAAACTTATCATGTTTTCGGAAGAGACCTTTGTGTCCTGTGGCGTGACGATTATATTATATGCACTGTTTGTTACAATCTTTAGTCTTACCCGTCTATATCAATTTGGTTTCATGATAGGGAGGTCTACAATAGAAGCTAAAGACCTTTTGAACAGTAGGACGAGCAGAAAAATGGTGTTTTAATTATGGATTTTGTTGATGTTTGGGAACATATGATGTAGTTGTTAAATGGATAGTGTAGAGTTTACAAAAAGTTGAGTTATACTACATCTGAGCTGTATAAGGTAGATGTAAAACAATGATATGTTGGGAGAATCCTCAATTCGTTTAAATTTGCATCAAGAATCATTTTTAAGACAATGTTGTTCTGCCTTGGTAACTAACAACCTTGCTAAGCGTCTAAGGAAGCTACTACATTATTTTCAAACAATTTACTCTAGTTGATAAAAAAGATAGTGAGTAAATGACGGGAAGACATTAGAATGAAATGTTTTTCCTAGTGGAGTCAAATATGACAGAGTATGAATATAATGATTATGTGAGTACCAACATGATAAATCTGAATATCGTTAAGCACGTGCCACATGCATTTAAAATATTTAAATATTTAAGATTCGTCTGTGAAGAAAACAAGTCAGAACAAATGGAGATGTTTGGTATGCATCCTTTTTTATACTTTTAATTGCTATACAGGACTAATATTGTAAGATAACTTAAAAATAAACCTACGACTGTCAATGCTTTATGATTATAAAGTGTTTGGTGACTGAATGTGAATTTGAAAGAATATAAAGGAGGCTAGTAAATTACTTCCTCCTTCCCGCTTACCGTGGCACACTTTCCTAATGTAGACGTCCCACTTATGTTGTCATACTTTGCTTTTTTTCCTCCTTTTGTAATATTCACTTCATTCTCTTCCACTCATCATTATTCACTTCTTTTCATTTTCTCCACTCCTTCCCCTCCACACATATAATTCTACCTTAGTTTTAGTGCAAAACCAAAGTATTGACATAATTAGGAGGTTGAGATTCTGTGTAAGTGCACTATCTTAGTGCATTTTAAAGAAAGGGAACTTAAATCTGATATGGGGTATAATGAGAGTAACATGTTTATGACGGGTTGGCGGGGAAATGTGAATAAGATCGACATTGCAGACCACTTGTAACAGCACAGTACGGCAGAATACGACCTGTATTCCATATAGAGGGATAAATCTGTAGATGTGGTTGGGTTCTTCCATTACTGGCAGAAATTTGTAGACTGCATATTTGTGCTTGTATTTTCTTGATGGCATGTTCTGAGTTAGATTCTTGTTAGTTTCAGATGCAAGCAAACTCAATCATCTGATATCAGAGCCAAAATTTTGTGCACATAGTTTTCTAATTTCAGATTGAGTTGTTTATGATGAGATTCTTCTTGAGATATCAGTAGTAAGGGATATCTTGAATTCATATTTTCTGCTGGATTCACTAATGCTTTATGAGCATATTTTGTAGCCTTCTTTAGCATCAACATTTAGTCAATTATGTTTGACGAGTAATCCTTACCATGTTATGTGCAGACTTTGGTAGGCTTTCTTCCAAAATAGTAAATAGCCCAAAATTGAGAGTTTGGGGCTTTAGGCTGATCTTGGTTTGTTTAATTAATCGCGTGATAAGTTTTGCCGATTGCACTTGACTTGTAAAGTGTGCAACAAGAAGGAATAGCTCATGAATTAGTTATGAAACTTTGGTGATTCATGCTACCCCATATATTCTGTAAGCCTTTTTTGATAGTGATTAGGATATTGTAGATTTGTATCTTTCTGTTCCTGCGAAGGAACAACTACTTGATCAGATTTCACTATTGCTGTTTGCTTCATACACATCAAAGTATATAACGGCTGGAGTTTAGTTACAATGTGCATTTCTTGATATGCTTGAACAGTGTCTACTTTCAATAATGAAGTGTGGGCCCGTTGAGCTTCATTAGAAAGCTTTGAGTACATCAATTCTGAGATCTGAATATTTGTAATAAAAATTTTCATCTGTATGTCTCTAGACTTGGATCAATTTGTTAGTGGAATCTGCCGAACTTGTATTGATGATGCTGTTTCTTGGTCTTTGTTACAGTATCACTATTTTCTACTATGCAAAGGAAGGCCCAAGATGCACGTTCTCTCCTGTCTATCCTGAGATGTATGTGCCAGTGAAAATTCCTTTCCAGAAAGGATTGAGCCAGAGATTCTGCCAGCCTTCAGGAAG
>JAULKM010106602.1:0-24160 GCA_032355605.1 Rubia tinctorum | reverse complement strand
TCGATTTACTTCAAATTAAATCTCTAATCTATTACAAAATTAGACTTCGAATGTGCCAAAAATATGATATAAATTGGACACATCAATTTTGTTCATATATTTATTCAAATGTGCGATCAACTTTGATGGATAATAGTGTTAAAAAAGTAAAATTGCAAAAACAGGCGGGGGAGAGAGTATATTGCAATATTATTTTAATAAAAAATATCGTTTCATAAGTTTAAGATCGTATTAGAAACTTAATTCAGCAATATAAGATTATTTTATTATTTTTTGAGATTACAAGGTTATTTAGCTCTTTCAGAATTATTTTAACACTTAACTATAAAATAAAAGGAATAGTAAACGTTTGATGACGGGAGTTGTGGGAGGTGGGTACACGGTGAGGAAGCCCGTAGATAATCCACTGCGGTGAGTCACCAGTGCAACAGATGCCACGCATCCCTGTCATGCACTAATTTAACATTATTCCATATTCGAGGAGTTGATCATGGGCGGCAGCATGTGCATGGCCCATGGGCCCAACAATCACTATTCATGATTCCTTACATGAGGGTCCCACATTCTCTCCCCATTTTCCTCCATGTCCTCAATTTTTGTTTGATCTAATCCATGTTCCTTAATTAGGCATGGCAAACTGCTTCACTTGCATGTCTGCTGCGCCCTACCTGATTAAACTAACCATGGAGGTCTAATATTTGGGTTTGGTGCTTTTTCTAGGGTATAGGTTTGATGATATGTCGCCGTTAGTTTATTCAAGTAATCATGTAGATAAATCACCATCGGTAAAATGAAGAGGTCAAGGTTTAAATCATAATCATGTAAAAAATTATAAATTTTAGATTAATATTTTGATACAGACAGTGTCGTTAGTTCTTTTTGTGATTTCGGCTTGCATGACGGTGGTTTATCGGTGGTGCAGCATTTGAATATTTTCAAAAAGATATCCAGATTAGGAGCATTAATCTTTGCTTTATGGCTAATGTAAAGTCCAGATTTATCAAGTTGGCAATTTGTGAAAATTATGCAAATATGGATATTTTGTGTTGAAACATCAAAAGAAGGAATGTTAGTGATATATGGAAGGTGGAGTTGTATTCCGAGAAGAAGTATTTTCGTTCATGGTGTTTTGATTGGAGAATATATCAAATCCTATATTTATGAGATTGTATTAGATTTATGGAATTGGAATTGATTTGGAATATTTAGCTATGGAAATAGACATGGAAGAGATATTCTTCAAGGGATTATATTTGGTAATTCCTATCTCCAAGAGATTTGATTAAAATTAGAATTTGAAATGGAGAAAGAAGTATGCACGCACTTCAGAATTTCCATGTTGGAACATACTGCAAAAGTTCATATTGGCGACTAGAATACTGCGGCGAAATTAATTTATGGAAACTTGGAGTTTTAGCAATATTGGGTTCAGCCGTATGGAAGTATAATGTTTTTATGAAAAATCCCTATAATTATGGAATATTATGAGATATTTGAGATATAGAAAATCCCTTTTATTTAAGGAATTTGGATATGATTCAGAAGCAAATAACGAATATGAATATTATGGAGATAATTATGGAGCATTCCAATCTGCATATGGACTATAAATAAAGGACATTAAACGCCTACAAGATGTGCGAATTTAATCGAGAATAATCTGCACTTCAAATTTACTTTCTACTGAGAAGTTTTGCAAAGAGCCAGATTTTATATGTTCCAACATACGTGACCCGTTGATCAAGTTCAGAGTCGTATAACTTAATTCCTCAGGAGGAGGAAATCCAGTGTCGACAAGTTTCGAGGTCAGATGGAGTCTGATCAAAGCGGATCGGTAGCAAAGGGAGCTTGCAAAATCCACACGTTTAGAATTAAAAAAGATAAGTATAATTGTATGGTGTACTTTGTACTATATATTTTTTATTAGTGGATTTATTCTGAACTAGGCCAGACCCGCAGACGTAGGTGGATTTCACCGAATTGCGTAACCAAGTTGTGTGTCTCGTGCTTTGTTTACTTTACATACTTGGTTAAATTATATTATATTGGAGCATAGAATTAATATTTAAGGTAAAAATGGTAAAACCAGTTTTTCACCTAAGATTAGATGCTTTCATAATTTTTGATGCAGCAAAACATCTTCACACTTGATTCGGTTTCAATTTTTTAAATGAAAGAGTAAACGTATCATAAATGAATGGAAATGAAATATATAGTGAATTCATTAAGAGTGTAAATAGATAACGGAGAAAGTTTTTTTTTTAAAAAAGTAACGGAGAAAAAAATGAGTTTTGAATCATGCTGAAAATTTAAAAAGAAATATAAAATGTGATGTGCAATTTGATATGAAATAGGATACGCAGGTTGTTGTGCAATTTGATATGAAATAGGATATGCAGGCTGTTTTGGAATAGAGGGAGCATTGTTCTCATGTTTACTTCTTCGATCTCCCATTTTCATTCTCCCCATTTTATTTT
The DNA here is from genome assembly GCA_032355605.1 of Rubia tinctorum. Taxonomy (NCBI): domain Eukaryota; kingdom Viridiplantae; phylum Streptophyta; class Magnoliopsida; order Gentianales; family Rubiaceae; genus Rubia; species Rubia tinctorum. The sequence continues at coordinate 21,683 of JAULKM010106602.1, read as the reverse complement.
ATTTTAAATACATACAATCAACTAAATTACATATTAATATCCTAAATTAGAACATCTTACCATCATCGATCACCTGCAAGTTGGTAAAATCTATAATCACGATCTGACCATCATCAACCACCTGTAGATTGAGAAACCATATAGGAGACTATCAACACGGTCCCATAACGCTACGTAATTCTCATCAAGAAATTGCTCTTGACAGGAATATGTTTTGAACCCGAACCTTTCAATTGTAAAGTGTGACTTACCACTAAACCATGCTCAATTTACTTTCATTCTCCCTGGTGCAATTTTGCCATGTTATGGACAGATTTTAGGATTTTGGATTTGTGCAATTTTGCCATTAGTTTGGCCATCTTTTCTTATGCTAACCGCTAAAACTTATTCATGGCGGGTTTGTGCCCCATCAATCATTTATTTAAGCTAATCATTAATACGAAAAGCGTTCATAATTTTTATGCTCATTTCATAAAAACCTCCTTCCATTTCATTCGAGGCCGAACTTCTTCAGACTTAGCTCCTATTCTGAAATGGATAGAAATAAACGGAATTCAACTAAATAATAGAGCTAAACTTTATTAAAGTGAATTAATGGGAAATAATGGTCTGAAAAAGTTTGGGAGAAATAAAACTCAAATTTTGAGTCGGTTCGTAATTGATGTAACTAATAAAATAATTTGATATTTGTTTTTATTTATTATAACGAGGTTTCTAAATGTGTCGTAATATATAAATAATTATAATTTGATTCTAAAAGTTAATGATTGATTTATCCGTTAATCAGTTTTACATAAATTTTGTCATATGTTTCACCTTTTAATTTCTTAATGATTTAGAGTGAAGTGAAGTTGTAAGATTCATGGGCACTATCATAAAATTAATTGGTACTATGTAGAGGTGACCCATAATTTTATATACTAAACAAATACTTTGTCAACCACCAATTTGGGACTCTCGAACACGCCCCCTCACGTGCGGCGGCATTATTCATCGTGCGCAAACGTAGACAGAAAGGAATCGCGGGTCTATCGGTGGAAATATAGGTCCACTGGGTCGATCAGGTCAACTTTGGGTTCTGATACCATATAAGATTCATGAGTTTCTATCATAAAACCAATTGACACTATGTAGAGGTGACTCGTGATCTGGTCTCCTAACAATGACCCACTTTTTCTAACATTTTTTCAATATATATTTGACCACCGATAACTGTAGTTGGATGTTATAAAATTTTACTTTTTAAAAATTACACGTTACAGAGAATCTATAGACATCTCACATGATGTCTCATATTGTATACAATAAAATTTAGCGATGGTCAAACATGCTATGAACAAATTTGTTGTGAAAAGGGGTCATTGTTAGCGGATCGGAGGGTGTACTAAACATATATTTTGTCAACCACTAATGTAGTACGTGTACTAAACATATATTTTATCAACCACTAATGTGGTACTCTTAAACAGAAGGAAACTGAAATTAGCTCCAAATATGTGTGTCATGTATGGGTCGGCAGTTTGACACCAAGGAGGATGAATGTATTGCTTAGACAATGTAGAACGGTAAAATCCCTTTCAAATCACTTTTGTGGTTTCAATTCACTAAATAATCAATCTCTCTCCTCCAGTTCAACAATTCAAACCACAACTAAATCACTCCATTTTTTCTCCACAATGGTTGAAGCCACTTAGAAACCAACCCCACTTGATTCTCTCTATCCTACTCACTATTTTTACCTTTAATATTTAATTCAAATAAATTTACCTAACAAAATAAATTTAAACACACTTATAATTATTGAATTGGATTTTATTTTTCAAATTTTATTTCTGAAAATAATTTCAATTTGTAAAATTTATTTTACGAATCATAATTAAACAAAAGAAACATATATTTATTTTTAAATAGTGTAATTTTAATTTTTAAAAAGATCCAAAAATTCATTTATATTTTAAAAAATAAATATCAGATTTTTTTGTAATTTTTGTAATTTTAATTTTTAAAAAGCATAAAATAATTTAAAAATTTTATTTAAAAATTTTGGTTGGGACACGTGGCACTACCAGATTGGACCATGTGTCCCAATATGCTTTAAAAAAATTTAAAATGAGGGACAACAAGCGCCACGTGGTCCAAACATAGCCTTGGTAAAAAAACAAAGCGCCGCAGAAGCTATGCCCCACGTGAATCTCTACCAAGTGCAAAACTTGGTCGGTTGGAGTATTCCAATCCAGCCTTGCAGGCATAAGCAATCCAGCTCTCTTTCAGCCACCATTGTGGAGGATTATTGTTCTTATTCGATATCTATTTTTAATTCACCCCACTCCAAAACTCCCAATGCACATGCTCGGTAAAAAGATTGAGAATATCCCTTAAAAGCCTAAAATCAGACACAAATTACGTGCTTCTGAATCAGCCCATTATTCTTCCACATTTTTCCGAGTCACTTTGTCCTCCACTTTTCCTTAATTTTAGTTCCTCATCAGGCATTACTCATAATCCCTCCTAACATTGGACCACTTACTTACTTTTGACACTTAGATTTAGAAAGGTAGATAGAGTGGTTGAGAATTCATTGAAAGGGTAAAAAGTAAATTGAGTGGATGAAAAAAATTAGAATTTGCCAAAATGGGATATGATTCAATATAAGAAAATTATCCCAAAAAGAAAAGTGAACAAATATTTAAAAAACAGAGGGAGTACTATGCTGCCTGTTGGTAGAAAATTTCCTCTATTAATGTAAGAAACAGAATGTATGGTCGCTGGTCTAATAAAACCTTATTTTTTGAAGAGAACAATACATAAAAAATATATTGGTTTAGAAAAGAGAATTTCAAAATCGTAGTTTTAGAAACTAGAACTGTGTACATGATTAATCACTGTCTTTGAAACAAAATTCGCACAACCCGTAGTGCAGGGTTCGACGTGGACGCTCATTCCCCAAGGTACCACAGGACCACCGTTCAACTTGTCCACTCTAGCAGTGGAGGAGGAACTCGAATGATTCTTAGAACTCAATAAAAAGAAGTTTATGATAGAAGAGAAGAGAAGATTTGATCGTATATTTTGAACTGCTCATGAACTCACCTTTTATGAGCATATAAATCAACAACCTTAGCCCAAAACGTGGAGCCGTCCAGAGATCGTGGAGCAGTTCAAAAACCCATTTTAATTGACTAAAAGATAGGAACAGATAGAAACGGTCATGGACCGAGTAAAATTCAGAAGCACATTGTAACTGTTGACTAAAAATTTAAAATAATTTTTACCATATCAGAAAGTATTCAAACATATTTTAACCACATTTGAAATATAGGGAGAAAAAATAGGAGTTTAGTTTAAAACCTAGAAACTTCATAAATGTTGGGCTCGCCACGTCACGGGCAGTCGACGGTGGCGGCGTGCGCGAGGAGTCTTTATTCTTCTTGCTCACTCAAGGTAGTAGTGAATCATTTCCATATTTAAATAACACATCCCTTCTAAACTTCACATGTGAACTAAGGGTAAAGACAAAGTTTTTTTTTCTTAAAAAAATTAATTTAGGGCTGATTGGCCCATTTTACATTACTAACACTGCCTTCCTTAAAAGTACAGTCAATAAATTGTTTCCTTTTCTTTTCTCTCGGTACAATGCACTGCACCTTTTTTGTCATAGTCGTTTCCACGAGCATTTCCACATATAAGAACAAAATATTTTGAATGAAGTAATTATATAACCCTCGGTTTTTTATTATGTGTAAATATAATTTCGAGTTTTTTTAAAGTACGATTCGATCCAAAATCATTGAAATGAACAGTTGTACCCAAAAAAATTAGGGGGAAAAAGGGGATACTCTGATATAAGTTTACATATTTTGGCCGACCATAAGTATATCTGCACTTTTGAAAATCAACCATGAGTATATTAACAATTTTAAAAAACGAGAGTTATATTTGCACTTTTAAAAGAATTGGGGATCGTCTAAACATTTTACTCAAATATTTTATTAAGCATTATAGCATCTGAGTCCTGATTAAATTTGCTTTTAACTTAGAAGGTAGGCACGAAAAATATAGCTACAAAACCGTTTTCATATTACTTTATTATTCCTATCTTAACTAGAATTATAAGTTTTAAGAAGCGTGGTGGCATGCAGAATGAGGGCCGTCAAACGGGTTAGTTCACTCAATGGATAACCATTATTCATTTGCTATTTTCATTTATTGGATAATGATCTATTGAGTTAATGGATATAAATGAATTGTAATTGTTGGGTTGGATAACAGGTTATCGGTTGGATAATTTTGGGTTGGGCCGGGCTGGGTTGGGTAATGGGTGACATGTGAATAATTTCCTATAATAAGACAACAATATTTTTACAAATTGAGTTAAAACTTCGATAAATTGGGTAAACTGATAAATAATTCGTTGGGTCAAAACAAAGTGACTCGTTGGGTCAAAACTAACTGACTCGTTGGGTCAAAACTAAATGACATGTTGGATAAAAGTCATTTGGTTGGTTTGTAAACGAACCGAGTTGTAAATCATGGGTAGTGGTGTAAACGAACCAAACTATTCGCGAAAACTCGCGAACAATTCAGTCAAAACTCAACTCAATGTAGACTTAACTGAGCCCGAGCCAAGCTTTTATAGTATTCGAGCTCGAGCTCACTAATATTGTTCATAAAGATAATCGAGTCAATATAATATATATTTAATATATTTTTGTTATTTATAACATTTTATCATATACCTACAAAATTTTAAATATATTTAATTATGGTTCGAATTAGAAATCAAGTAAAATTAATTTAATTCAAATTCGAGTTCGAGCAAAAAAATTAGCTGCTTGATCGAACTCAAGTCAAGCTTGGGCTTGATCTTGCATTGAGGGTTCTTCAACGTTGTCTGAACTCATTTACATCCCTAATATATTCGAGCTCGAACCAAATTAATTTCATTCAAAATCGAGCTCGACCCAAAATTTTACAAGATTGATCGAATTAAGAGTTGTTCAAATTTGGCTTGAGTTTAAGATATTATAAATCACCGAGCTCGAATTCAATTTGACCGAAAACAATCCGAGATCGAATAGTATTCGAAATTGAGCTCATCTAATACTATTCGTTAATTTCGTAGAGATTACCGAGTCAACATAATTTATATATGACATATTTTTATTATATATAAAGAATATATTATTATGTATGTAAAAAAATTTAACCATGGAACTTGTTGAGCTCAAACATGAGTTCGAGTCAAGATTTTATATAATCGATCGAATTCGAACACAAATTCGAGCAAAATTAGTTTCACTAGAACTAAGATTTAAGAGAATCGATCGAACTCGAACTCAAGATATTTTAAATGAGCCTAGTTGAAACTAAGGATTTTTTTTGATCTCGGCCCGACTCGACAACTCGGGTCTGGAACACGGCATGATAACTCTGATTAAAAGTTATAAATATGACTAATCCTAACTTATAACCCGTACATAGTAACTCAAAGTTGAAACTCAAATCGACTAACTCGAAACAAAGAAAGAAGAATAGAGAATGAAAATGTTGAATGATAACTTATTGAGTTAATTACATAATGACTAATTGAATAATGACTTATTTGATGATATATTTTAACATATTGGGTTTTATGAGTTATCTCATTGGTTATTCATAGTTTACCCATTATGATCTAACCCATTAACACTCATTAATAAATGAGTTAATTGAATAATGATTCATTAAATAATGAGTTAATTGAGTTTGGATAATGAATTTATCCAATTAATTTATTTGACGGGCTTAGACAGAGTCAAATAATAGGGATGCCCCCGCCCCCAGTATTTATTATACGGAGGCTTCTTGGCTTGACTATTGACAAAGTCGTTTTGAAAATAATTAAGGTTCTTAATTATTAGGACAAGTTGCAACAAGAATTTTTCAATGGTCCGCGACTTGAGTTGTAGGAAAGAATCAGTATATGCAACATGGAACGAGTTGATTTTCGGCCGGCTGAAATGTGTTACCATTGACGAATCACCCCACAGGTGATCACTTAAATGTTCCAAGAAATCACACACGAGTCCAAATAGCTTAATTGTTCTAATTATAGAAATCAGAAGCGAATCTAGATAGGAAAAAAGAATGTGCATAAGGCCAAACACATAATTTTAGTGAGATTTCATCCTAAAACTAATCGGTAATAGGAGTAATAACACACCAAACTTATATGTGAGACATCTAATCTCTCCACTTTTAATGTGGAATGCTCTAACACCAATAATCACGAATAGGGGTGTCAATGAGGTTGGACGGGTGCAGATTATGATTCTTCTATACTTATGACTACTTAAAATTTTTATATCCATACCCCACCCCATCACCCATTGCGTGTATAATACTAAAATCCACTCATGTCCCATTATATTATATAAAATTCATCTACACTCCATCATCCACTTGAGCCTTTCTACCGACTTCAAACCTATTGTTCTCATCCAACATATACCTTCAAAAATACATTTTAAAAAAAGTAATAACTATTAACATGAAAATATTATAGTTAAGATATGTGCATTATGGATGCATAATATATTGTTATATATTAAATTAGTATGTATATAATAGGTCTTAATGGGATGTGGCATGGTGGAGCGGGGTATTAGAATCATATACTCCTATCATAAAATCAATTTGTACTATATAAGAGTAACTCATGATCTTATATGTTGAGTAACTCTGTCAACTACCAATGTGAAACTCTAATAGTCCTCATTACATGCAGCGGCTTTAATCATCGTGCAAATATGGATTGAAAAGGGATCATGGGCCAACTTTTGGCTCTGATACCGAATGAGATGAAACCTTTTCATATTTATTGTCATGAACGAGGGTTTCTTAAATAAGCACCAACAAAATAAGGATAAACTTAAAGAATCACCTAACAAGAAAAAGATAAACTTATTTAAAGATAACCTTATCTAACTACTGATCTGATAAAAGTGAACTACACAGCTCTATGATTCTTTAATATGGGGCGAATGCGAACTAATATCAACGTCTGACCCACTATTCTTGGCGAGTATAATTTCCATATCCATACTCGTCTCGCCCCCACCAAACTACTTTCATACCCACCTCATTGGGGCGGATGTTGGGCAGACCTCCACCACTGCCATCCCTAATCACGAAATTTGCAAGGTGAAAATTTCGTTCGATAAATTTATTGGCATCGGTAAAAGACTCTTAGATAGTACATCGAATGTCATACTCCCTTTGTTTCTCAATTTGTGGCACACTTACCTTATTGGACTATTTTTTTAAATGACATATATTCCACTTTTGACAAGATTCCTTCATTTTTCATCCACTAATTCTACTCTTCACATTCTACATTCAATTTCATCAATTTATTTTTTCCACCTAAATTTAAACATCTATACCTATGATGACACAAATAGAGAAACAGATAGAGTAATTTACTTTCTCATCCATCGTAGTGATGAGCCGAAGAGGTATCGTCTTTTATTCCAACATTACAATTTAAGTAACTATCTTCAAAAGTAATTGAAATAATGCTAAATTGAACTATTAATGCCTCTCTCTACAGTAGTATAATAGGATTAGACTAATAGAAAATTAAAAAAAGATGTGGACATAAGGCATCATTATTTTAGATATGAATCTCTACATTAATAATAGCTAGGTAACTGAGATTTAAACATGCACATTTGAGTGACAAACAATATTGTTAGCACACAAGGGACTAACGGAGACATTAATCATGGGACCACCAACTAATCATCTATTGCCCTTTATATTAATTGAATCATTTCCTCAAGGTTTAAAGGTTACAACGAACGGAATATTTTCCCAAAGCTAGCAAAACATATCAAATCTTTTGACACGTGAACTCCTATTATTGTGTCCATCTTTTCATTTGTTCTCCCTGGATGATTTATATTAAATTGCATTGAAATTGAAATTATAAAAAATAGTAGTAATTTAAAAAATTATGAAATGAAACTAAAATGTAGATAAAAAAATAATAATACAGCCAACAACTATGCATTTAGATCATTTCAACAGTGGCCTGAGCATGGCACAACTGGTCAATGAGTGCAACTGGCTTAGAACATTTTGATTAGCATCATTAATTGGCGAATTAAAATAAGACACGAGTACTGAAGAGCCGTGGCTAATTAATTCGCATGTAGCGTTATTATGATTTATTCCCACCTTCACGTTGAAGGAGATATTTCCATGCGTTTCCCTACCTTTTCTTCATTCACAAGTATCCCTTTTTAATAGTTCAATGCGTTTTCCCGAGTACCATATAATAGAAATTGTTTGATTTTTATCGGTAGGGAATATTGAAGTCTTTTTGACTAAACTAAACTAAATTTGTCTAAAAATAACATAATAATATTATAACTTGTTACTGATTTTAATTTATTACTATATATAATCAATTATACCTTGTACAAATATATAACTTTTAAAAATATTTTCAAAACCATAAATATCTATATGTATACCACTGAAAAAAATCTAAAGAAACACATAATTTGAAATAACAAAATATTCAGATTTTTTATACAACAATAGAGTACTTTTGATAGAAATATGTATACATATTATTTATATATATGACAAGGTCTTGTTTTAGATCGACTAACTGTTAAATGAGGATATTTTATAATTAGCGAGACTAATAAGGTCATTTGATATTTATTTTTATTTATTGCAACGAGATACATATAATTATGATAACCTTTTAAAATGAATCTCAATATATAAATAAAGTACTGTATTAGGAATAATAATATTACGTGAATATTATTTGTAATTGTAATTGTAATTAAATTTGATTCATTTTTATTTTCTATATAGGTCTTTGTACCTTTATATAATGTACTCCTGAGTATGAATACAAACAAACAATTATTACCTCGTAAATTATTCATGGTATCAGAGTATAAAATTTTGAAACACTAAAGAATAAATTCCGCCATTTTTCTGAACTCCAATCGCCGCTACATTTCGACTGCGCGTCCCCACATGCGCCGCCGATTGTCAGCCGCTGCCGCTCGCCTGCCGTCCGCCAATCGACGTCGCCACTGTTCAGGTTGCCGCAATCCGCCGTACCTTGCTCAGATCTGCTGTTCATGATTACACGCACCGCCGGTCTGTCCACGTGCCTCCACGTTTAACTTCCCGTACCGCCAATCCGCCAGTGTCGCTGATCTGCACCAATGTCTACCCCTGGTTCCAGTTCCGACACTGTTGAGCAAGCCTGCATCGCTGCTGAATATGAGGCTAACAAGCTACGAAATCTCAATGTCGCTGATGTGTTTGGAGATTTATTCAAACACTTGCAATTGCAATCTGGTTTTGGAGGATCTGTCCCTACTGGTTGATCTCATCCATTACTTCCTTAGTACTACTGAAGGCCCCAGTTTATCAATATATCCCATCATACTAAAAGGTGAAGAGAATTACCTTGAATGGTCTAATGCAATTTGTGGCGCTAAGCTTGCCAATAAGAAGATTGGTTTCATTGGTAGAACCATTACCAAACCTCCAGATAATTATCCTGATGCAGTTGATTGGCCTGTAATTAATGCTAACTTGGTATGTTGGATCTTATAGAATCTAGATCCACCATTGTGTTCTTCTACTAGCCATTATGCCACAATTAAGGAATTGTGGGATGATCTTAAGGCACGTTTTACTATTGGGAATGATCCGAAAATTTTGCAGATACGTGAAGATATACAGAACTGTCGGCATAATAGACAAACTGTTGCCATTTATTTAGGCAAAATGAAGAAGCTGTATGGTGATTACAACTCCCTTCGGCCTCCTTTAGTTTGCACCCGTGAAGATTGTAAACCACTATGCACTTGCAACCATGCTGCCAATGCCTTCCATAAATGTGAGAAAGATATGATCTACCAATTTCTCATGGGTCTTAATGAAGGCTATCACACCCTACGATCTAACATCATGACCACTGATCCACTTCCACTGGTCATACGCGTATATGCCCTTGTTGCTCAGGAGGGGAATCATAGAGTCGTTGTTCAGTCTCATGAGCCTTCGACTGACTCTATGGTGTATGCTACACGACTTTTACCACCTTCAGGTTCTTGGACAGTTGTTCTCACTTTAGCTTATTGCAAGAATCTGATCTGTACGCATTGTAATCGCAAGGATCATGACAAAGATACATGTTTCAAGCTCACCGGCGTACCAGATTGGTTCAAAGAATTGAACCAGAAGACTAAGAAGATAGAGCCGAATCAGCTTACCGCCGCCGCCGGGAACTGCAGACCGGTTGCTAGCGCCCGCCCGGCTCTGCCTCCCTTTGCCAAAGTTGCCGTGTCATCACCTGGCCATGTGGCCCCCGCCGCGGCCAAGCGCCTTTCCCCTGCTCATTCTGAGTTTGGTCCTGCTCTGTGTAATGACCAATGGAGTACGACCCTACATTTATTTGATTAGTTTAATGTTGTGTCTAACCATGATTCAGGTAAGTCTACTTTACCATGGATTGATTCGGGAGCCTCATATCACATGACTGGTGACAAAGGTTCTCTGATTGATATTATCTCTACTGACAATTATGTGAATGTCATATTATCTAATTGATCTGTGTCATCTGCGACAAAATATGGTTCTATTCTCTTTGGGGATGTTACTCTTATTCATATGCTCTACATACCTTTTTTGCGATGCAATTTATTATCTTGATCTAGACTGTTATCTACATTAAATTGTCTAGATTTGTTTACTGAAAATTATTGCATTTTACAGAAAATCTGTACGACGACTCTGATTGGTGTGGGTGAACAACAATGGGGTTTTTATTGGCTTCATCTGCTGGATACGAATGTTCGTCCTTATATATCGCAGTATATTCCGACAATTGCTTTAGTTTCATCTTCTGATTTATGGCATCAGCGTCTTGGGCATTGTTCCTCTACGGTGTTGTCTTCTGTTTCTACTCTTGATTTTAGTACAAATAATGTTTTTGTTCCTTGCTCTGTCTGCATAGAGCAAAACATACTAGACATAGTTTTCCTTTGAGTTCTTCGAACGCTAGTTCTTTATTCGAATTAATACATTGTGATGTTTGGGGTCCTTATAAAACACCATCTTCTAGTGGTGCATTTTATTTTTTGACAATAGTTGAAGATTATTCCCGATCTGTTTGAGTTTCTTTATTAGTTTCTAAGTCAGAAGTTGCCTCTAGATTTATTGAATCTTGTGCCTTGATCAAGAACAAGTTTGGCTGCGTGGTTAAACATGTCTGGGCTTATAATGGTACAAAATTTCTACCTTTGAGATCATACTTTGCTGAATCTGGGATTATTTTTTTGAAAAATCTATGATTGATTCACCATATCAGAATGGTCGTGTTGAGTGCAAACATCGTCATTTGTTAAATGTTGCTCGTGCTTTGCACTTTCAAGCTAATCTGCCAATTGAGTTCTGGGGACAATGTGTTCTTACAGCTGCATATTTATCCTCCGGACACCGACGAAGCAACTCATTGGTCACACACCATTTGAGTTACTCTATGGACGTCTCCCAAATTACAAGGTTTTGCGCGTATTTGGTTGTTTGTGTTTTACTTCATACATCCCTAGATTCCGTGACAAGTTTCCTCCAAGAAGTCATCGATATCTGTTCTTAGGTATCATGCCGAAAAGAAAGGTTATAGCCTTTATTATTTGGAATTCCATACCTTCTTTAACAGTAGGGATGTTGATTTTAATGAAGGCCAGTTTCCATATGCTGTACTCCTGGAAGCCTCACCGATGTCGGCCACCTCACCGTCATCGGATATCTCACCGACGCAGACCCCTTTACCCCGCTGATCACCTCACAGCCACCGACCACCGTGATTCCATCGGCCAATATGTCATCGCCGGTTATCTTGCCTCTGGTTGGCCCCGTCACCGACCAGCACTCTGGCGCCTCCTCCACCTACCTCGCATGCTTCGTCGGTTATGTCCTGGTGCAGCCACCTGCGGCCGAGCTACCTGTTATACGACAGAGTGTTCGCGATCACCGACCTCCTACTTATTTGGCAGATTATGTCTACTCTATTGCTGATATTTATAACCCCCCCAGTACTACAACCACACTTGCGACGTCACATTCCTCAGATGCTCTCTATCCTTTAATTGATTTTGTAAATTGCGATAAATTTTCTAGTATGCATTCTAGATTTTTGGGTGCAGTAACTTCTAGTACAAATCCCACTAATTACTCTGAGGCTTCGAGGTATGCTCATTGGCGTGATGCAATAGTTGATGAGATTAAAGCACTTGAACGCAATCAGACATGAACTTTGTCTAAATTACCTCTAGATAAGACTATTATTGGATGAAAATAGGTGTATCGTACAAAGTTCAAGTTTGATGGTACCATTGAACGCCACAAAGCTCGCTTGGTGGTTCTTGGAAATCGCCAAAAGGAAGGAATTGACTACACTGAATCATTTTCCCCTGTTGCGAAGATGAGTTTAGTACGTCTATTTTTATCAGTTGCATTCATTCGTGGTTGGGAACTACATCAAATGGGCTTGCATAATGCTTTTCTACAAAGTGATTTGCATGAAGAGGTATTTATGTGACCTCCACTGGGCTACCCTGCGCCTCCTGGCCTGGTTTTTCGCCTTCGAAAATCTCTTTATGGTCTTTGGCAGGCTCCTTGTAATTGGTTTGCGAAATTGGCTCAGGCTTTATATGCATTTGGTTTTGTTCAGAGTCGGCAGATTACTCTCTATTTTCTTTCATTCGTGGCTCAGTTTCTTTGCATGTACTTTTTTATGTGAATGATTTGGTCATTGCTGGTAGTTCTTCGTCGCTCATCTATGAATTCAATAAATACTTGAGTTCTTGTTTTCATATGAAGGATCTTGGTACACTTAAGTATTTCTTAGGTATAGAGATTTCTAGAATACCGGATGAGATGTTTCTTTCACAAAGAAAATCTGCCCTAGATATTTTGTCTGACACTGGTTTATTGGCATCTGAACAGACTGATTTTCCTATGGAGCAACAACATGATCTTGTGAAAGTTGAAGACCCACTTTATAATGATCCTGAGCAATATCGGCGCCTGGTGGGTTGCCTCATATACCTGACTATTACTGGTCCGGAGCTCAGTTATTCTGTTCATACACTTGCTCAGTTTATGAAGTCTCCTTGTGTTTCTCACTGGAAAGCTGCGATTCGAGTTCTTCACTACTTGAAGAGTCATCTTGGTCAAGTTTTATTTCTCGTTTCACGTAGTTCGTTACAGTTGACTGCTTATTGTGATTCTGATTGGGATGCTTGTCCCATTACGCGACGCTCTCTTATTGGGTGCTTTGTGACAATTGGTGATTCTCCGGTTTCATGGAAGACAAAGAAGCAACCTACCGTTTCTCATTATTCTGCTGAAGCAGAGTATCGTGCTATGGATGTTTCCTATTATGAGTTGTGGCTTAAGTCATTACTTAGTGGCTTAGGTGTTGTGCATTCTACTCCTATGCGACTATTTTGTGACAATCAATCTGCTCTCCATATTGTGGTAAATCTGGTGTTCCATGAACGTATGAAGTATACAGAGGTTGATTGTTATTTTGTTGGTGATCTTGTACAATATGGTACTATTGTTACTCATCATATTCGCACTACTGACCAACCTGCGAATTTGTTCACCAAAGCTCTAAGACGAACTCAGTTTAATTAATTACTTGGAAAGTTGGGCATTTATGATCCCAAGCTCCAACTTGAGGAGGAGCATTAAGGAATAGCAATATTATTTGAATATTACTTGTAATTGTAATTAGATTTAGATTCTTTTTCCTTTTCTGCATAGGTTTTTGTACCTCTATATAATGTATTCCAGAGAATGAATACAAAGACATATCATTATCCTATTTTTTACATGTTTCTTACTGATTATATGAATGGTGTTCCTCATTTCTTACTTGGGAGGTTTGGAGACATGAACATCTCTATCTCTTAAGGATTATTGACATCTGTCAACTAAATTTAGTTGTACAGAATTGTATTCTTGTGGAAATTAAGATTGTTGTTAACCAAGCTATGATTGAGGTACTGATCTTTGTAGTAAATAAGGGTATAATGTTGTGTTTGTATTCATGATCTGGGATTACAATATATAGAGGTACAAAATACCTATACAGAAAAGGAAATGAAATCTACTCTAAATACAAATACAAGTAATATTCACATTCCTTAATACTTCTTCTCAAGTTAGAGCATGAGGATCAGTAATTCCCAACTTGCCAAGTAGTAAATGAAACTGAGTACGCCTGAGAGCTTTTGTGAACAAATCCGCAAGTTGATCAGAAGTGCGGATATGATGAGTAACAATAGTACCAGATTGGACAAGATCGTGAACGAAATGACAATCAACCTCAATGTACTTTGTACGTTCATGGAAAACCAGATTTTCCTCAATATGAAGAGCAGATTGACTGTCGCAAGTTGCATGGGGGCAGAATACACAACACCTAAGTCCCAAAGCAAAGACTTAAGCCATAATAACTCACAACAAGTGACTATTATTGCACGATACTCCGCTTTAGCAGAAGAAAAAGAAACCATAGGTTTCTTCTTAGTCTTCCATTAACCAGAGAATCACCAATCATCACGAAATAGCCAGAAAGAGAACGTCGTGTAATTGGGCAAGTAGCCCAATCAGAATCACAGAAGGCACGCAACTCTAAAGAATTACGTGAAGAGAGAAATAAACCTTGACTAGAATGACTCTTCAAGTAGTGTATAACTCGTAGTGCAGCTTGTCAGTGAGGAATACAAGGAGACTTCATAAACTTAGCATGCGTATGGATTGAATAAATGAGTTTCGGGTGAGTAATAGTCAAATAAATGAGATGACAAACTAGACGTCGATACTACTCAAAATCAACGTACAGTGGCCCTTCTATGCGTGGAAGATCATGTTATTGCTCCATCAGAAAATCAGTTGGTTTAGCAGCCAAAAAACCAGTATCAAATAAAATGTCAAGGACATATTTCCTTTGTGAAAGAAACATCCTATCTGATCTTCTACCAATCTCTATACATAAGAAATATTTAAGTGTACCAAGATCCTTCATGTTGAACAAGAGCTCAAGTATTTCTTGAATTCAGAGATTACGACAAAGAACTACCAATAATCACCAAGTCATCCACATAAACAAGCACATGCATAGAAATCGAGCCACGAGAGAAAGTAAAAAGAGAGTAATCTGCCTTACTCTGAACAAATACAAATGCGCATAAAGCCTGAGCTAACTTGGCAAACCAATTGCGGGAGCTTGCCGAACACCATAAAGAGATTTTTGAAGCTACAAACCAATTATGGGGGAGTAGGATAGCTAGGAGAAGGGAGCATAAAAACCGCTTCATGAAGATCACCATGTACAAAAGTATTATGTACATCCATTTGATAAAGTCCCCAACCACGAATGACTGCAACAAACAAAAATAAACGAACTAAAATCATCTTCACCACAGGAGCAAATGTCTCAGTATAATCAATTCCTTCAACTTGACGACTTCTAAGAACCACCAGGAAAGGGTTGTGATGTTCATTGGTACCATCATATTTAGAATTGGTATGATAAACCCACTTGCAATCAATTGCAGTCTTTTCTGGAGGAAAAGAAGCCAAAGTCCAAACCTCATTGCCCTCAAGAGCATTAATATCATCAACTATAACATCACTCCAATGATCATGCTTCAGCACCTTATAGTAGGTAGTGGGATCTTCACTAGAAGTTACTGCACCCAAAAATCTAGAATGCGTACTAGAAAATGTATTGCAATTTACATAATTAGTTAAAGGATAGAGAACACTTGAGATAATGATGAGGCAATAGTGATCATAGCAATGGGGGGAGGGTCAAGAGCAATCATACAGATAACATAATTATTCAGATAAGCAAAAGGTTGACGATCACAAACACTTTGTCTAGAAGAAGGCAAATCAGCCACAGGAGGTGGCACCGGGGATGTAGTCTACGATGATTTAGGCAGCGGATCAGGCGCTTCAGGAGGAAGACAGCGGAGAGGTCGCGTCAGGCGGCTACGCTAATGGCAGCACTAGCCGGTGATCAGCGGTAAAGGCTTCATCAGGCGGTGGATGATCGGAAAAGTGGCATCCGACATCAAAAAAGTGGCATTCGGCGTCAGCAAAGATGACGTTAGCAGTGAGGTGGCGATGCCGCTGGGAGTTACTGAAGAAGGTGACGGCGGATACTCGTCAAACCAAGTGTTACTTTGTGACTGATCAACTTGAACAGTTATGAATGACACAGCAAACGGAAACTGGTCTTCATAAAAGTCAATATCTCGACTATTGAAGAAGGTGTGTGATTCCAAATCGTAATAGTGATAGCATTTCTTTCCAGCAGGATACCCAAGAAAAGGGGCATCGTCAACTTCTTAGAAAAAACTTGTCACGGAATCAAGGAATGTAGGAGGCAAAATATAAGCAGCCAAAGACTTGAAACAGCTTGTAATTTGGAGTGCAGCCATAGAGTAACTCAAATGGTGTGTGTCCATTGAGTTGATTTGTAGGTGTCCGATTAATTAAATATGCAGCAGCGAGAACACACTCTCCCCAAAAATCAATGGGCATATTAGCTTGAAAGTGCAAAGCACGAGCCACATTTAACATATGACGATGCTCGCGCTCTACACGACCATTTTGCTAGGGTATATCAACCATGGAAGTCTAAAAAATTATGCTAGATTCAGAAAAGTATGAACACAAAGGTAGAAATTTTGTATAATTATCAGCACGAACATGACAAATGGAGCCCCCAAACCGAGTCTATAAATCTAGAAGCTAAATCTAACTTAGCTACTAATAAATAAACCCAAACAACTTGAGCATAATCATCAACTATAGTTTAAAAAAAATGCACCACTAGAAGATGGTGAACTATAAGGTCCCCAAACATTACAATGTATTAATTCAAAACAAAGAGCTAGCATTTGAAGAACTCATTGGTAAACTATTTCTAGTCTGTTCTTCTCTATGATACACAGAGCAAGGAACAAAAGTATTATTTGTGCTAAAATCAAGAGTATGAACAAAAGACAACACCGTAGAGGATGGATGACCTAGACGTTGATGCCCTAAATCAAAACAAAATGCAGAAGTTGAAGAAACTGTTGGAACAGACTGCGAAATATGATACTGAACGCGTGTATCCAGCAGACGAAGACAATAACCCTCCTTCTTGTTGTTCACCCACGATAATCACAGTCCTTGTACTGATTTTTCTGTAAAATGAAATAATATTCAGTAAACAAAATTAGACATTTAAGGCAAATAACAATCTAGAGCATGATAATAAATGGAATCACAAGGTAGGTATGTAAAGCACATGAGAATGAGTAGTATCTCCAAAGCGTATAGAACCATATTGTGTAGCATAGGACACACATCCACCATGCATGAAAACATTCACAGAATCGGTAATGGTAGTAACATCAGTAAGAGAACCCTTGTCACCATTCATGTGGTATGAGGCTCCCGAATCAAAAATCTAAGGTAAAGTAGGCTTACCTGACCCATAGTCAGAAATAGAATTGAACTGATTAAATAAATGTAGGGTCGTACTACATTGGTCGTCAGACAAAGCAAGACCAAAATAGGAACGAGCAGGAGCGTCGGAGAATGCGGCCTCCACAAATCCTGGCGACAAAAACACGGTGTCGGCGAACAGCGGCGGAAGGTGGTGGGTCACAGCGGCACCGACGTCTGGAATGCCAATTCTGGCGGCAACTGGTTGATCTGCGCCAATTTCTTGGCAGTGTTGGCTCTATCCCTCATCTCCATGAATCATTCTAGATAGCCCGTGAGCTTGAAATAAGTCGCTCTGTCGTGACCTTTGTAATGACAATGCGTACAAATGTTATTCTTTCATTCAGCTGAATTAAGAACTTCAAACAAAGATCTAGAAGGTGGTGGGAGCCAAGTAACATATGCCATGAAGTCTATTGAAGAGTCGCGAGACCGAATGATGGTTTTTTTTATTCTCCTCCTGAGCCGCAAGGGCATACACACACATGACGAATGGCAGCTGGACTTGAGTCATGATATTGGATCGTAAGTTGTGATAGCCTTCATCTAAACCCAGGAGAAATTACTAAATCATCTCTTTCTCACGATCATGGAAGGAGGCATCATGGTTACATGTTCATAATGGTTTTCAAGCTTCATAGGAACAAACCCGAGGAAGTTGAAGAGAGTTATAGTCACCATACACCTTCTTAAGTTTGCTAAAGTAAATGGAAATAGTCTGACCATTATGGCGACAGTTATGAATATCATCACGCATCTGGAAACATTTTAGGCTATTACCAAGAAAAAAAGTCTAGCAACATCATCCCATAGCTCCTTAGCAGTGGAAAAGTAAGTCGTAGAAGATCGCAGGGCTGGATCCACAGCCTACAAGGGTAGCATCAACTCCAGGGCAATCATCAGGATCAAGATCACCAGTCTGGGGTTTAGTAATAGTTCCATCAATGAAACCAATATGCCTCTTAGCAAGCAAAGTACTACAAATTGCAGCAATCCATTCAAGGTAATTCTCTTCGCCTTTCAATACGATGGGATAGATGACCAAATCGGGATCGTCAGAAGGACCAAGGTAGTATGGAGAGTTCATATATCAACCAACTGGTACATGCCCAATGCCAGTTTGTAGTTGCAAAAGCTTGAGTAATGCTGCAATAACATTGGTGGCATTGAGATTTTGTAGTTTGTTGGCCTGAGTTTCAACAGCGATGCGAACACATTCTGCAACATCATGGGAGTATTCAGGATTAGACATTGTGGTAGTACAAGATTAGATCTGCAGCGAAAAATTGGCAGTGAATCAGTGGTAAATCGGACACAGACCGACAACGCATGAATCGATGGTGGCGGCACGTATTGGGTCATTGGCAGAGTGTGACGATGCGTAGAAAGAGCAGTCAGCAGTCTGGGATGTCGTACGGCATCTGCATCTTAGAGGAAAGCAGCGGGGATCGTTGGACAACAAGCGATGGCGAGGGCAGCAACGCTTGGGTAATACGCGCTGTCAACGGACGGCGGCGGCTCACAAAAGGAGGCAATGGCATTTAGGGTTTAGGATTTCTGAGGTTTCAGGATTTTAGCCTCTGATACCGTGTAGTAAATAAGGGTATAATTTTGTGTTTGTATTCATGATTTGGGTTACAATATATAGAGGTACAAAATACCTATACAGAAAAGGAATCTACTCTAAATACAAATACATGTAATATTCACATTCCTTAATTGACTAGCCACCTCCCGAGCGTCGTTAAATACACGAGAGGAGGCTAAGTATTAAAGGTCAAAGATAGAGATTCGTGTTTTACTCCCGTTCCTACTACTACACTACTAAGAATGATAGATAGTGACAAGTACCGGGGTCGTCCACAGAGATGTTAGGAATCTAATAATTAACTAAACTCAATCATGATCGAGTTGCAATCTGACCACGTGTTAGGAATAAACTGTGTCATTGAGGAGATTTGTACTAACAAATACTAGCATGCAAATGATCACGCGAATAAATGTATAAACTAGCACTCGGGGATTATTTATGTAACATGATTAATGTCATTTTGATCATCGATTTCATCACATATAACAAAAGGCATATTCTAGTGATTGTATCACATAGTGCGGACAATGGTCAAAACTTCCTCTTATCTGTCACATAAGGGTGCGTGTATTAAATCTTCCGTCAGTCTTGCCTCCATAACTAGGAGAGTGCAACAATGGCAATGGCTCATTGTGTAGGTCTGATTCTTCCCCGTGCGATTAAGTCCCGGGAAGAACACTACGAATGCACTACCTCTAGGCCTACAAAGGCAAATGAAGTAGGCGTCTTATCGATGGCTCTATGATTACAAAGGTAATCCTAGCTTGCTACTTTTCTATCTCCACCCGCAATCCTTCGAACCGAATAGTCGGCTAACTAGAGCATGGTCGATCGTAACGTTAACAACATCAACCTACGTGCACACATCCACACAGTTCTGGACCTATCGTTACCCCAATCGCATCTAGGTTTCCTTCCCCTTGGGGTTGAAATAGTGCAACAACATAAAATTAGATTTTGGTGTGTGCTAACTAAGTGTGGAAATCATGCAATTCACAAGCATATTAAGAACAAACCAACATAATAACACAAAACACATAGAAATAGGTAGATCTAGAAATCTCACAAAATAAACATTAATACATGAATACAAATATAATCCTTATGTAAATTAACTACTCCCTAAGAATATATCCAGGACAAATATTGAGTTAAATGCCATAGAGCTAGGAAAATAATGGAAAGAAAAAAAAGAAAAAAAAAAGAGAAGGAAAAGAGAAGAAGAACTCTAAAGAGAGGGAGCTCTCCTCTTCCTTCTACCTAGAGAGCGAAATAAAATTAACATTATGCCTACTTAGTCAACCCTAGAAAACTAAAGGCTCCAATATATAGAAATAGGGAATTAAGCCTTGAAAAAGGCCCAAAATAAGCCAAAAAAACTCTAGCAGCAGCAAAAGGCACGGGCTGTGCAAAATGGCATGGACCGTGCCAACAGGTTAGCCTTATGCTGACACAGGCTGTGTGTCCTGGCACGGTCCATGCTGACATGGGTTAGCCTCATACTAACATGGGCCATGTATCATGGCGCGGACTGTGCCAACCGGTTAGCCTCGTGCTGAAATGGACTGTGTGATTAGGTGCGGGGCGTTGGCTGGTGCTCTTTTTTGAACTTCTGAATCGTGCGCCCCGTGTCGTTCAGCATGGGCCGTCGGCTGGTGCTTGCATTTTTGGAGTTGAAACAACACGAACCGTGTAAATTGGGATGGTCCCTGTCCATACTTAGCTTAAAAAAGGATCGGGGACTCACGGGACGTTTTGCACCAAACGGTTTGTGCCAAAGGGCTAAGGAATGGCCGAAACAGCTCGTGCTAGGCAAAATAGTCTATGATGGGGCCTCTGGCATGCGACGCTTTGCTTGATACGGGTCGTGCTAGATGAGCCCTTCGTGCCGGTGTGTGTTAGCCTAGTGCTGACGCGGCTGATTTGGCTAGCTAACTTGTTTGCTCTGTTACGGGTGAACCGGTGGTATGATTTTAGAGTCTTATAGTCGATTAGATAGTGCTTGAGATGACAAATCCAATGGTGCCATTCTCAAGGGTTGATTTTTCTCGTATCATTTCAGAACTCCATGCAACTCTCGGACTACGATTCCTCCGCTTCTTGTCTTTCGGTTTTGTCCTTTTTGAACATTGAATCCGCCTTCCTTGGCCTCAATTCCATCTACTACCACGTTTTAGAGTCCGTGGCCTTCAATCTACTACCATCCTTGCGAATGGCCTTCAATATCTTCTACCAATCCTTGCGAATGGCCTTCAAATATCTACTACTAACCTCGCAGATGGTTTTCTACAAAAAAGATAAGGAAAAAGTACTCACGAGCAACCTACTAATGAGATAAAAAAGGAAGATCTAGGTGCCCGTGAATGCAAAGTGTTCATTAGTTTCAATTAAGTCTACAAAACACGGGATTCAGACAAGAAAACCAATAATGGCCGTCTAAACCCTTTGTCGTGTAAACCTAACTAAAACTAGCAATCAACCAAACAAA
>JAULKM010106592.1:1441-24164 GCA_032355605.1 Rubia tinctorum | reverse complement strand
CCCATTTTGTTTACTGCCAAGCCAAAAGGAGTGCTAAGACAAGGATACACACACTGACATAAATATCTATTTGTTTAATATTTTCATGTTAAACTGAGACAAAAGGGCATATGGATACATGTCTATCCTGAGAGAGAACGAAGTCCTACAACGAATGGTTTCAACTCAAATTAAATGAGGAAAAAAATTCGGTGGCAATTCCTTGCATACCTGAGAATGAAGAGGTGTTTGGCTTCTCTTTGCTGTCTGCATTTGTATGTAATGCTCTTTAAATTATGTCGGACAGTTCCTAACTGACTCCACCATGTCTTCTTCATCTCCTAATGAAAGAGAATAAGAAGAAAATAAAACATCATTTCTTAATTTCTAAAATTGATATATCAGAGCATAAATAAAGTAGACTAACTGAATTTTTTTACTAAGCATACTATGCCTTTGACATGATGTTGCTCAAACTCTGAGAAGCTCACAGAGGTAACAGTTCTGTTTAATCAGCACATACCTGAATGTAAAGCTTTTTCCAAGCAGATTCTCACAGCGTCTTGGGTGGAAGCAGGCCCCACCGAAGTGAATACCTAAGATATTTTAAGTTACAGATGAAATGTTAGCATCTCCAAGTGCAAAAAAAATGCATGCCGCAACTCGGGACTGTTTTTAAGAGGCATAATGATGTGCACAGAGCTGAGAAGGTCACATCAAAAACTCAGAAGAGCAAGTGAAAACCAGAATCACAATTGAATAAACCGGCCTCAAAAATGTACCATAGAATTGCTCCCTCATCAAACTGTAAAGTAAGAACCCTTAAAATGCCAAATCAAACAAAGAAAGGGGGGATCTCTATAAATAACCTTTTAGACCTCTACCTAGCAGCATTAACCCAATTACAGACCTCCAGGGAAAGAAAAATCCAAATGGCCTGATCAATTTGGCCAAAACTATATTTGAAACCGACCCAGAAGCATGACAAGCGAACGAAGAAGAAGTGGTGAGGAAGCAAGAAAATTACCCTCAATCGGATATATCAAGGAAGGATCGAGACAATGATTGAAGGGTCACATCGGCTTGAGAATTTTTGTCGGCTCTTACAGAAGCTGACAAATTCCACAATTTCAGGAGACAAGGATCGATTTGATTGAATTCTGACAGAGACCCTATCTCTGCAGAAAGCGGCAATTAACTGCCCTGAAAGAAGAAAAGTTTGATCAAGGTCTGAAGACTTTAGTATTTATAAAACAGACCCAATAGAATACAAGGTAATTGAGGAAGTTTATTGAATTTGCAAATCTGCCCTTCGTCAACCAAGTGCCAAATGTCCCCTTTTATAGGTTCAATATAGAAAAAGGAAAGGAGAGGACGCATTCGCTGAATGTGTCCTCAAAGTTCCTACAGCTAAAATAAAACCGAAAGTGGTTCAATTATTTTAAAAAGAAACCAAAATAAAAGAATGAAAATTAATCATTCTGAATGTGATATTACTTCTGAAAATGGTCTTTAATTCATGAAATAAGTTTGTTTTTTTAAAAAAAATGAATTACCCAATATTATTTTGTTTTGAAAATAAGAGGAGAGAAAGCAATATGTGAATGCGTCCCAATTTTATATTTTGTCTGAAATATTATAACTTTTTAAGTAATTAATATGGGAACAAGCATTATCAAAGATGTATGAAATATATGAAAAAATGAATATGTATATATATATATATATAGATATATTTATAAGATAGAGTTATATGCAAGAAATTTAAATTATATGCTTTGCTCGATAATAATTAATTTCATTTTAAAAAATAAAATAGTAGTCATATTATATGTTTATTTAATTAGAGGACGATAATAATAACAAAATATGAATTCATTCATATATGAATAGGTAGAAATGTACGTATTAGTAATACAATATTCGATGAACACGTGTCGAAAGTACTTATTTTGTTTATTAATGTGCGTCTTCCTTTTTCGCATATGGGATTTAGGGCTGACCGTTTAAGCCATTTTTCACTGAATTTAATGAAGACGCATTCACGCATTCAGAGAATCGTCTTCTTTTTCCTTTTTTCCATGATTAAATTAAAATCGACGTTGCCAACTTTAAAATAAAAAAAATTAAAATATATACTTTGAAAACGCATTCACGCGTCTTCATTTTTTTCAATTTTCCAGGGTTCAAAAAATTAACTATAGAGGAAAAATATAAAAACTTGAGGACACATTCGTTGAATGCATCCTTTACATTTCAGGAAAAAAAATTAAAATGGCGCAGGCATATACAGTAGCACCATTAATAGAATTTTCTCGATGAGAGAGGGGAAAATGAGGAACTATTATGTAATCCTGACTTACGTAATAACTTATTATGTATTAAATACATATGATATTTCATATTTAACCTATTCCTTCTTTCACAACCACCACTCCACTCGATCACAACTATTATTACTAGGGTTGGTTTTTTTGAACTGTAAATTTAGGTGGGTTAATTGTCCCGGTCCAAATCAATCCCAATTTTTTGATCGAATAGATTAGAACGGATCAATTTGAATTTTATAAGTTTAGATCGGATTGGATGGGGCCGGGTCATAAAAAATCTAAAGTGATCAGTACTAATATTTATATAATAAATAAAATTATATTTAATTTAATTTAATTTAAAATAAGGATTTTATATTTTATTTAAGAGCCCGTCTCTTGAAATAAAGTCTTTCCACAAGTCATGGAGTTGAAAGACCAAGGTTTAAATGGAAATTAAAATAAATGAAAATACAATTTTTGAGTTGCATTAATCGGGTCATAAACTTATAATTACTCCATGTTGAATAATAAATTTTTAATATTGCAACTGAAACGTTTTACCTTTTTACTATTCTAATTAAATCTCGCATTTCCATAAACTTTTGGAAAGACGGTTTTCCCAAAACTTTGCCTTTAATTAATGGAAAAATATTCAGTAAAGAAAAATACAACTATTTCCGTTCTACTTAGTTATAATGCTTTTACTATTTCGCTTCAAGAAAAGTATAATTTTAAAAAAATATTTATTGACTAATTATGAATATATATTTTCACAAAGTTTTGTTTTAGACTGACTAACTATTAGATGAAGCCATTTTATTAGTGTGACTAATAGGATGATTTGTTATTTTTATTTATTACAACGAGTTACCTATAATTATGAAAACCTTTTAAAATTAAAATCAACTTATAAATATTTATAATCTAACCTTAGAAAATACTCCATCCGTCCCAAAAAAATGACTTTTTTATTTTTGTCAGTCTCAACTAAAATGTCTTTTTTTTTAAATTAGCTAAAATGGCAAAAAATATGTTGGTAAATTCTCACAGTATCCTCTTTAACTTTAACACTGTAGATTGGACCCAAAACTTTCCCAAAATATCTCTATTCTTACACAAATATTCCTTGCCGCATAAGTTATCCTAAACAATTAGTCCAAAAGCAAACATGTCATTTTATGTGGTAAAGGAGTATAAAAATATATTTTTATAACTGGTCTAACCGGAGATTTTCTCATATTTCACATTTTTTATCAATATATTGCTTATAACTAATATTTAATAGTATCTTTATAAAAAAAATTTTAATACATATATTATTTTCCTATAAATATGATTTTTTTATTATCTATAAATAAATGTGAACTAAATTAAATTTTGATTTTTGCTCATAAATAAAATATAATATTAATAACCATACCCACTTATTTTAAATTGAATTGCACGAATGTTAATCTAATTTGTGTTATCGTTTAAGAATGCTAAACATGATTATGGAGTAAATTAATGAAAATAAGTTAAATTAAAAATATAGTATATAATTTTTTCTTAAAGTGCATAATTTTAATTTTTCCAAATGAGGCAAAATTGTTTAAATGGTACAATTTGGGTTGGATTCCAACCCCATCCATACTCAACCCGGCCTGAATTGAAATGTTTCTTGACCCAAATGGAACATGACCCGACCCGATCCAAATAGGCTGGGCTGGGCTGGGGTGGGCAGGGCCGGATGACTTGAACAGCCTGAAATGAAAAATACTATGGCGCGTCTGTATGCAGATTTTAGTGATTAGCGAATAACATTATTAGGAAATGTGTCGCTGAACAACTGGAGAGCAAAACTGAATGCCAGAAGGCTACATAAGACAGCCAACGTAATGGGATCGGGGATACTTGGTCTTCAATTGTGGCCACTGCACGAATAACTGATCTGCCATATGCAGTTTGTAAAGGACCAATCCACTCAAAGAAAGCCTCCTTACTCTTGCAATGCTTTCAACATAAAATATGCATGACCACCTGATGCCAACAATCTGAAAGCAACGCACCATATTATTAGCACAACACAACATTTGCACTTTTATCCTAATAAGGGAGAGGTCGGTCAAATAGGTCCTGTCTAGCACTCGCCGTGTGAAGATACACATATCGTTTCTCATTATAAATATTGTTACGCCTTTCACTTCCCTATCTGATTCAAGTTCAGAGTACCTAAGATCCTACACATTTAGTAGGACGTTGAAAGTGAAAGCTCCTTGTCTTAAATATGCACATGCACGAGTTGCTTCACATTTCTTCCTAATACACTCATATCTCTAAGTTTCTTATCTTGCAAATCATTTTGATTACCAGAGCATGATTGGCTTTACAGCATTTCCCGAATATTTCTTCTCAATTTTAGAGGTATTTTATGACAAACATAATGTAATATAAACATCGCATTCTCCTTGTTCTACCATACCTGAATCTTTCAGAGAACTATTTTTATCAAATTCACAAATTTCTGGAAGGGTAGATTCTAAATATTTAGGGTGGATCTATTTTCATTTCAGAATGGATGTATCTGTTTTTCATTGTTACCCTCTATTGCTTCTCTATGAAACTACGTCATTTTCTGAACATATGAAATTCATTTACAGCTACCAGATAAAAGGAAGAAATAAAAAGATCAGTAAGAGGTATTCCAAGTTCATGATAAAGGACAAACCTTGAAAAGAAATGCAATCATACATAGAGGGATACAGGTTCCAGGTCCATTGCATAGAATCTACAAAAAGAAACATGCCAATGGGTTTTTAAGAAACGGAATAGTTATCCGAGAGCCAGAGCAGCAGAAATAAGCATTGATCTTGCAGCAAAAAAGTAACATATATGGTCGATTGCTTACCACATGAGGTCTGATCTTTATCATCAACCAAAGTGCATGGGCCATAGCAATCAAGGTTGTGCCTACCGAAGTTATATAAGACTGACCAACCTCTCGGCTTCGGTATATCTGCATATAATAGGCAGATCCAACCTCTTCTATCCCTCCCTAGAAAACCAAACACATAAAATACACATGACACAGGCTGTGTTATCTTTTTTAACTTTTAGAAATTTATACTTCTAACATTGGCCGGGAACAACAAAAGAAAGATTGGCTAATCAGGCCTATCAATGATAGGCAAACAGCAGAATGAGAATTGTGATTGATATGAAGATAAATACAGCATATCTGCTATGCTTTTCTAACAAATCAAGGACACACCAAGTATAAATGCAAGGATAGATTTTGCCAAAGCTACCAGAAATCAATTTTTTTTTTTATTTTCCATTGCTACTATGTCCCGCACAGTGAGTGGGCTGATAGAAGTAAACAAGAAAACAAAATTTAGATTCATCGTTTTCTCCTTTTTCAAATACACCCATGCCCAGATACAGGATGGTCACAACCATTGCATAACAGTCATGCATTTGTTATCATAATAAATATTATGTATAAAGTAAGGACAGTTGATATTATGTAGTCAATATGCTTTTTTAATCTTTGGAGGGATATTAAATAATTAAATTAAATTTTCAGTAAGCACATTTTCCAATCCATACAAAATTCCCCGCAAAAAAGACTTTATCAAGTCTACCCACCTGGAGAAGGATACAACAAAAAATTCAATATATACCTGATCCAACCAAGAATTCTCCAAAACGTGTGCCTTTTGAAGGCTCATGTTATCAGTGGTAGCAGCAATGTAATACCGGGGTTTGAATCTATCTTTCTGAAGCACATTCAACAAATTAATCATCTCTGCCGTATGACCACCTAGAAGAAAATAAAAACCCATTAATACGAAGCACAATTAACAAAATCAGACAAAAGAAAATTATATCAAATAATTGATATGCACGCACCAGAACCCAGAACAATGAGGGTACTGAGGTTCTTTGGTGAAGAAGTGGAGTGACAGTGTTGGATGCCCCATAGTAGGACATACAAAATCCGGATGATAAGTGCTGAGAAGATGCCAATAACTAGAACGATTAGGCTTGAAGTTGAGATGGAGAGAGAAGTCCTATAGCAATCCATCCAGAGTAACAATCTTTGCGACAGTTAAGATAATCTGTTCCTACACTGCACACACACACATCGCATTCAAAGACGTGGAATTAGAAAATCGAAATACCATGCATACATAAAAAGGAAAAAATTCTTCCTGGCACCAAGGTTGAAGCTAATTCAAGAATATATTGAAATATTTCTCATAATCAAATGCCAACTGAACCAAAATTACAATAACAAATACCACACAAATTACATAGCAAATGGTTCTAACTTCAATTTCACTTCAAACTGGATAAATAGTCCCAACTGAACCAGAAGTTTGCCTACAAACACACAGAGAACTATGCTGGTCTGGAAACATTACCTATCTAGACTATTCAATTGCCTCAACTTATCAGAATTCGAAGGCAAGTTCATACAATCCAGTTCAGAAGGGTTATCCTAATAAATTCCCAAACAAACACGATTAATCAAATGATACAAATACAGAATGGCATTTGGTATTAATGTTCTGATTACATTTCATAATTTCTAATTCAAAGATCGAAACTTTATTATTCAGCTGAAAATGGACAGGGCCAACAATGAAACAAGACCTTCAAATATTTGCCAGTCAACATTCACGAGGATGATAAAGCACCATTGCTACCGATGATTGAAAACAAAGATTACCTAACGGTTCAGCGGAAAGCTTAGGCTTTGTGAGGTGGGATAAATGCTGGCAGGAGAATTGAGCAGAGAGGGAAGCCATTGATGACGCCATTTTTAAGGAACCGCCAGACGGAGGACTTTGGTGGTACAATTCGAGTGTAAAACAAAGGATGGTATAAATAACTCTACATAATTTAATTCCCGAAATGATCATATAATTTTGTGATAATTGATGCAAATATATATCTAAATAATAAGTTTATGTGTAAATATAACTTTTTCCAACAGTTTAAAATCGGATTACGATGAAAAGATCAATTTAACTCTCTGTGGAAAAAAATGCAAAAAACACTTAAATACATTCATACCTATGAACCCTAATTTTCTTCCTTAATTTTTTCATCTTTTCTTTCTCTTCTTTATTCTTTTCTTCTCCAGCAGCTTCTTTTCTTCCTCTTCTCTCTTCTTTTCTTCTTCCGCAACTTCTTCGTTTCCTTCGTTTTCTCTTCTTCTCTGCCGTCGAACACCACCAGGTTCAGGTTCACCCGTAGCGCGACAGTTACACCGACAACGTCCTAAGAGCCCAGAAGAGGAACAGTGGCCCGACGGTGACTCAAGCCCTCTCTGTAATCACCCTCCTCCCTATCGGCGGCACCTTGATCGTCGTCGTCGGCCTCACTCTGGTCGGAACCCTGATTGGGCTGGCTCTCATCACCCCGCTCTTCCGCTGTTGGGCTTGGTCATGGCTGGGTTCATGTCGTCCGGGATCTTTGGGCTCATCGAGCTTTCTTCTCTCTCCTGGGTTCTCAACAGCTTCAAGGAGAAGCTTCCGGATTCTATAGACTACGCCAAGTAGCGCCTTCAGGATACAGTGGAGACTTTGGGCCATCGGGATGCCGAAGAGATGCCAGACCAACGGATTTGTGGAGGGACACCAGACAAACGTTGATGCTGGAGAAGAACGCTGGAGGGACCAGATTTGTAGAGTCTTGGTAAAAAGGAGATGTCGGAAAAGGGCATCTGCCAAAAAAAGGTCATGCCTGGGAGCCCGTTGCATTCCTCTCAAAGATAGTATTTATAAGCCCTAATTGCAGCTAACTACTAGAAAGTAGATAGTGGCAAGTCGAGGTCGTCCATGAGGAAAAGGGAGTTTTATCGAGTGTCAAACGTAGTTAAAAAACACACGAAGAAGTCACTCTACGTGTGTGGTAACAAAGTGGGGGGGTTTGGTTTTGGAAAACACTACGCCTAATTTAAACTACTAAATTAACATACAATTATACGGAACGATGCAAATACGATCACACTAGCACGAAAGATGTAATTAAGATGATAACGAGCATTGGGTGCAATTGGTTTACATTTATAGTTATCCTTTGATCATTGACTAATCATCTTATTTTTATGCATTAATCATACATTGTGGAGAACTTATAAACACTTTTCAGGTGAAGATATTTCTCGCCTCTCCTCGGTTATAGTTAGAGTGGGTGATCGGCTCAACACAATAACCCTTAGTCTCGGGTCACCATAGACGATTGGCGTCATAGACTTCCCTGAGAATAGAAATACATATGGAGAACCAATACAACTAACACAATATCATACAAGCAAGAAATATTGGGATAACACAAATATATCTACTAATAACGACTACGAGGATCGGCCTTTATGTTAATCGTTAATAGTGAGCCACATTGATAATTAGTCAAACTCATTCAAATTAATCTCAAATCTAAGAAATTTCACCAATCAATAATCATAATTACTTGTCACACCTAATTATAACCTAACATCAACTAATGATAATCACATTGACAAAAAGTCAAAGTATCCCGGGTTCGTCCAAAAACCTAGCAAATAATTAACGCACAATCATAAACTAGTTGATCATCCTAGTCTAAATCATGCATTAACTACACAAGAAAGCATAAAATATATTCGATAATCAAAGCACGAAATAGGAGAAATCAAATCTCACAAATTCATACTAGAAATGCTTACCAATTGCTCCCAAGAGTATATATATAGCCTAGATTAGCTAAGCCCATAGAAAAAGTACAAAAATCCATGGTAAACATTGAAGAAAAGATGAAAAATATTAGGGTTTTGGTTTTTTGGTTTTTCGGATAAGAAAATAAAATGATGAGAGCAATCAAAGGCTGAAAAAGAAAGATTTAACAGATGGGCCAACCCATCTCTGCGGGGCGCAGGACATGTTTACAGCCCGCAATGGCGCTTCTGACCGGCTCCTTCATTGACTTGGATGCGGGCTGCATGACATGTTGGCCGCCCGCAGAGGAGGCACTGGACTTCAAGCTGGTGAAAGAAAAATTGGGCTGCGAGCCGCAAGTCAGGTCTGCGGCCCGCAATGACAACTCTTTTCTCAATCTTCTACCAATTTAATTGGCCTTCTTCTTCCCGTCTTCTAGTTTCTTCATTTTTTCAACACTTTTCAAACCCGACCACTTTAACAAGATCTAAAATACTTCATAAATTAAAGAATTAGGATATAAAACATATGAATTCATCCTAGCCCCTTAATTGATAAAATGTCAATTCCTTTCCAATTAAGTCACTAATTTATTACAAAATTAGATTTCGAATGTGTTAAAAATAGGGTATAAATTGAGCACATCAAACTATCTCTTGAACCCCTTGGTGTCTTTGGACAATACTCGATCTATTCCCTCTCCTAGATCGTGGCTTAGTAGAAGGTGTCGTGATAAGAGGTGCTTCTACGCCTTTTCCAGGATTAGATATTTATTAGCGAGGTGGACTAGTTATTTGGCAACAAGGTTGACTTGGTTGCCTTCCGAGTTGTTAGAAAACTTGGTTATTGCATGTTGGTTCTTATGTTAGGGTATTGCGGGATGAGTACATATCATTATCACCATAATGTATGAAAATAATTTGTTTGTTAGTTACATATATTATATAATTATATCAATATAATGTGTGTAAGAATAATGTCTTGCAAGTTACATATAGTCATATCCATAATTTGTAAGATGAATGATTTGGTAGTTACGTATAATATAACTCATACCCTTATAATGCCTGGAAGAGGTTATATATGTTCATGTATAATATGAATGCTTTGATTTTTACACAAAGTGTATTCATGCAGAGAAAGTTCAATGGTTTGAAAGTTATGGAATTTAATCAATTGATTTTTTTTACAATCATTGAAAAAATATATAAAGGTTTTGTTTAATGTCATATGAATGACACCAACATCACATCTTAATTAATGGTGCATTGATATCTCGTCAATGACATATTTCATCAATGATGATGATTACAATATAGAGGGCTAAAAAATAAAGTCCAACATGAATACGATTTTTAAGTCTATAAGAAAATTATCATCTATAATCTAACCTACAAGAAATGAGGAAACCAATTCTATAAGGTAACTACTATTTATAACATTACTTACAAGGAAAGGATTTATATTTCATTGTCACACTCCCTCGGGTTGAAGCATGATGAACAAGAACGCTCAACTTACGAAGAAGATTATGAAATTGTTATCCTTTAAATTTATGGAAAAAAAACTCCATAGAACCGGATTCAATTTCAATAGCAGTAGAAGTAGCAGCATCAACATTAACAGTAGCAACTGGTAGAGCATTATTCAAATTCATGAACAGTAGTAGCAACGACATCAGATTAGGGATTCAACATGTTGGAGATAAGTATAGATTAGTCGACAGTTACATTGAAGGAGCTGATTGGTGAGCTGCGGCAGCAAAGGATGAAAGCAACAACAAAATGGAAACAAAATTTGGGTAGCAACGACGTGAATCTATGGCGGGATATGACAATAGATAGAGTCGGGCGGTAGTTAGAATGGCGTTGACTCCGGTTGGAATTAGAGTTTTAGGATTAGAGTTTCAGGATCTTTGGCTCTAATATCATGTAAGATATGACCGGGTTAGTTAATGGTGCATTGATATTCATCAATGACACGTCTCATCAATAAAGATGATTATGATATGATTTTAAAGTCTATAACGAAATTACTATCTATAATCTAACCTACAAAGAATAAGGAAACTAATTCTATAAAGTAACTACCATTTATAACCTTTCCTACAAGGAAATGATTTTTTTTCCTTATCAATTATGTTTAATTTGTGAGTTGTACTATTGCAAAACTTTATAAACAATTCATATTCTCTCATTTGAAGAAAACACATAAAAAAGTAATCTTATTTCCTTGTAACTCAATATCTCCCCCTCTTTCTTTGAATTCCAAATTTCGGTGATTTAAAAAGACTCAAGTTTTAATTCATGTGATTATATATTGTTAGTGTACAATGTTAGTTTTGAAATCGATGTATCATATAAAGTTTGTGATAATTGATTCCGACATTCAGAGAGGAAATACTGTAAAAAGTAATGGAATAATTATGTGATCGTATTAATGATCTGGATTACAATATATAGAGGTACAAGAGACCAATATAGAATCATAAAAGGGAAATAATTATGTGATCGTATTAATGATCTGAACTCGCCGAGTAGTAACTAAAACTGAGTACTCCCTCTGCTTGCGCCGCTTTGGCCCAACGTTCAGAGGCTGACGTCGCGACCTTACGAGCCAAGGTTTTTCGGCGAGAGGTCTTGGGTCTGTCTAGGTATAGCATGGGTTGCTTTGAGTGGGCCATGGGTGTTTTCTGATAAGGGTTGGGTGGATGACTGGTGGAGATGGTAGTAATAAGGTGGGCGTGGCAGTTTGGTTAAATCGGTGGCAGATGGGAGTTGAGGAAGGAAAAGGTGGATGATGGTGAGGAGAGAGAGAGACGTTAGGCTTAGGTAGGGGTGTATGTGCGGTTGACTTGGTAGTGGAGGGTACTAGGGTTTCAAAAAAATTATTTTCTATAAACTCCCTTGCTTTGATTAGGGTTGTCATTCTAACCCTTACCATTTCCCTTCAAGCCCTTGGCAAAATGGGCCTTCAAATCATCCCAGAAGCACTTCAAATTTCTCCTCCATTCAATCCATATCCTATTTCCCCTAAAGAAGTTATCTTCTTTGAATTCTCCCTGCAAGAAAAAATTGAAATATTCGAACAAAATTCTCAACCAAATATATTTGTATATACATTTTTTTTCTTTTCTGGATTTTCTAAAAATAATTTTGTATTTTTTGTTATTCTATATATTTTTTAAAATTATATCATGAAGAAAAATAAAATCAAATAAATAAAAGAAACAACTAAACTGTCTCCCAAGCGCCGTCGTGAATAGTCTTGGGCCAGACTTTTGATGTCGTCAATTGAGCTTGGTGGTGTGTAGTGGAATTTATTCCACCATCTCTACCTGAGAGGTGTCATGATATGGCTTGAGGCGATGACCATTAACTAGGATTAATTTATCTTTCTCCAAATTTTTATTCTTGATTGTCCCATTTGGCCAAACCGAAGACACCATAAATGAGCCCATCCATTTAGATTCAAGTTTTCTGTGCATCAACTGAAGCTTGCACTGGAACAGTATGACCTTTTTCCCAACCAAAAATCTCTTGTACCACATAGCATGATCAAACGCCCCGAGACAGGGTTCCTCTAGTTCCTGAAGTTGGAACCTCTTTTCCTCCTCACACTTTAAATGTTCCATATTCAATTGCTTCACAGCCCAATATGCCTTGTGGTCAAGCTCGATTGGAAAGTGACACATCTTTCTGAAGACAAGGTGATAGAGGGACATCCCTATTGGCATTTTGAATGTCGTGTTGTATTGCCTAAAGTGCATCCTCTAAGGGTTTGCTCTAACCCTTCCTCAAAGGATTGACCGTCTTCTCTAAGATCTGCTTGATTTCTCTATTCAACACCTCTGCTTGGCCATTAGATTAAGGATGGTAAGTGGTAGTGAGTCGATAATGAACTCCATACTTCTTCATGAGAGCTTCGAGGGTATGATTCTTGAATTGAGTTCCCTGGTCGCTAATTATTGCTCGTGGAACTCCAAATCTGGAAAATATTGTTGATTTCAAGAAACTTGCAACAACTTGAGTATCATTAGTATGGGTGGATTTAGCTTCCAATCATTTTGACATATAATCAACTGCTAATAAGATGCATTTCCAAAAGAACTCAGAAAAGGACCCATAAAATCATATCCCACCGAACAATTATTTCACAAACAATTACGGACATTTGTGGTATTTCATCACGTTGAGAAATATTTCCTATCATTTGTCATCTTTCATAATTATTACAAAATTTGGAAGCATATTTATGTTGAGTTAACCAAAAGAAACCACAATAAAGCACCTTACAAGCCGTACGTTTAGGCCCAAAATGTCCACCACATGCATAATAGTGACAATGTAAAGTACTTTGCTCGTTATCAGGAATTCAGCGTCGAATAACCAATATTCCAAAGATATAGCTCATCCCAACTGTAATACTAGCATTCACTTTACAATTTTAATTTATGGGCACAACTCAGTGTTTGTGGCTTATCTCCAGTGGTAATAAAATTTACGATGTCCACATACCAATGATCCTTATCCAACTTACATAAATTGAGTACTAGCGACAGATCCTGTTTGGCCAAACTGAACCCTGTCGCAGCGTACTAGTGTTCTTCGGGAAACGTCTCTTGAATGGGAATTTCTTCTTCAGGCTTGATCAAATGGCTTAGGTGATCCGTAACATGGTTTTCTGCACCTTTCTTGTATCTGATCTCAAAATAAAATTCCTACCTTAATAGAATCCAATGGATCAATTGAGGCTTAATATCTTTCTTGGTAATAAAGTATCTCAAAGCAGAATGATCAGTATAAATGATAATTTTAGAGCCAGCCAAGTAAGATATGAATTTATCCAACGCAAAGACAATGACCAGCAACTCTTTCTCAGTTGTAGTGTAATTTCTTTGTGTTGGATTCAATTTCTTTGAGGCATAATGAATTACATGGCTCTCCTTCCCTATTTTGTTTCCTAAGACTATGGCAACCACATAATCATTTGCGTTACACATCAACTAAAATGGAAGGTCCCAATTGGGTGGTTGCATGATTGGGGCTGAGATTTACTTGTTCTTCAATAAATCATAGGAATTCTCGAGATCCTCAGTCATCTTGAAAGGAACATAATCTTGAAGTAGTTTTGTCAATGGTTGTGTAATCTTGGCGAAGTCTTTGATGAATCTTCGATAAAATCCTGCACGATCCAAGAATCCACGAACCTCTCAAACATTAGTAGGATATGGAAGCTGATCTATGGTCTTCACCTTGACCTTATCAACTTGGATTTATTTCTCTGAGATCACATGTCTGAAGATTATGCCTTCCGTTATCATCAAATGACACTTGTCAAAATTAAGCATGTGGTTCCTCTTCACACAACGAATTAACACCAGTTCTAGAAAACTTAAACACACGTCATATGAGTCACCGTAGACACTAGAGTCTTCCATGAATACCTCGATAACTATCTCAATCAAATAAGAGAATATACTCATCATACAACGCTGGAAGGCGCATGTGGCTTTGCATAGACCGATGGGCATTCTTCTATAAGCATAAGTTCCGAAGGGACAAGTAAATGTGGTCTTCTCTTGGTCCTCGAGGTTCACACAAATATGTAAATAACCATTGTACCCATCCAAAAAGTAGAAGAAGTTATTTCCCGCAAGTCTTTCCAACATCTGATCAATGAAAGAGAATGGAAAATGATGCTTGCAAGTGGAAGCATTTAACTTCCGTAGTCAATAAACATTCCCCATCTCACCTTTGTCATTTTGCACCACTTGAAAACCTGACTTCTTTGGCACCACATGAACAGACTCACCCACTTGCTGTTAGAAATGGGGTATATGATCCCAAGTGAGAGTAGCTTCAATATCTCCTTGAGAACCACCTCTCTGACGTTGAGATTGAGCTTCATCTGAACCTCTCGAGTAGGTTTGACATCGTCCTCCATCAGAATGTGATGTATACAAATATCTGGACATATTCCCATGGTGTCCGCCAATGTCAACTCAATGGCCTTCTTGTATCTCTTCAACAGGGCGATCAATCTCTCCTCTTGAGATGTGCATAACTGCATACAAAATATCACTGAGAGAGTATAATTACAAATTTGTGGGCAAAGTCTTAACTCCAAAATCGGGGCATTCAAGTCTTATGGAACTAGTCTGTCAGACGGGGCCAGTTTGGCCAAACTGGACCCTGTATGTACTTAAAAAAATTTCCAAACTTCTGGATTGAATTAGGATGAGCTGGACATGTATCTCCCCCGTGGTAAGAATGAATTGCAATGTTGTATGGTTGACTCCTCCACACGTATCGTAAGGCCCTTATTGTTCATGCGAAACCTTGTCAATGAACTTAGATAGCATCCTTTCCATTCTCTCCTCGATCTCATCTTTTTCGGGAGTGGATGTTTGTGCCACCTTCTTTAAGATTCGAACCTCTTGTTAATCATACTCCTTCTTGGAATACACCAAACTTTTGATGATCTCTCTAGCTTTATTTATTTGAGAAAATCCACCACTGCTAGAGGAGTTCACCTAATCGTTGTTGGATGTTGTCATTCCTTAATAAAAGTAATGAAGCGATGAACTTTAGCCAATAAGTACTCAATGGTTCGTCATACTCCTGCTTGATACTTGTGATCTTCTTCTTTAAAGCATCATTCCTTGTGTCTAGAAAATAATATCCCAAAAAAAATTCTTCAATTCGGACCATGTTGAATGGATTTTGGTGGTAGGCTTAAAAATCGCTGATTGGCTGCTCCTGTTAAACTGAAGGGACATGCCACCAATTTGAATAGACCTTCAGTCACGGTGGTTGGCCTTTGCTGCACCTTACAATTTTTTTCAAATTTGCTCAGAAAATTGTGGGGGTCTTTGGGGTTTCTCCTGTGAAACTTCGAAAGTACGGTCAGGAATGCCAGCTTGATCTCAATCGGATTCTCGATTTTTGGTAGCTGAATAGGAGTGGGGGATCATTCTCACTATGACCAATAAGCTCCCACATGTATGAATTGTTTGGGTTTTGCCCAGGATTCAAATTTCCTTCAGCTCTGTCCAATTTGGTACCAGTTCCCGAATTAGACGTGGTTACTGAAATCGTAATGAGTCTAGTTTGGGCAAAATGAAGGGTTGCGGAAGAAGCTGATTTAGGCGCCTTTGTTCTCCTTCGGTTTGGCTTGGTTGTTTTTTAACTTTCGGATTGAATAATAAATTCAACTTTGATGATCTATTCATAAACCAAATAATAACACACAGATTAGTAGGGAAAAAATTATTAAAATATTGACTTATTGCTCCTCGGCAGCGGCGCCAATTTGGTGAACGTCACTTTAGTCTCCAAATGATCTGCAAACTCAGAAAAAATAATAATTAATGTACCGGTAAGCAGAGTCGATCCCACGAGTAGCAAAATCAAGAATTATGTTTCTTTCCAACTATTTTCAAAAACCCTTTTGGTGTAGCCACCACACCATAAATTTAATAAGTTTTCTATCACAAAAAAATGAAAATAATTATTCTAAGAATGAGAAATAAATATACAAAAATGATATCGGTTAAGAATAACTCATGTTAGTTAATATAGATCACAGGTGCAATGATAAATCAATCCTTACATATCTATCAAATATAGGAAAGTAGGTATGTTTAACCTTCCCAATTCTTTCTTACTTTATCGACAGTTGATCAATTAAATTTAACGAACTGGTTCCCTTACCAAATGCCCGTAGAAAGTATTCGGTGAACCAGAACACATTCTGATAGCATTAAGAAATTAAAAAAGAACTCGATATGACATTTACCAAAGTAAAAGAAAAATAACAATGCACACTC
This sequence comes from Rubia tinctorum, assembly GCA_032355605.1. Classification (NCBI taxonomy): domain Eukaryota; kingdom Viridiplantae; phylum Streptophyta; class Magnoliopsida; order Gentianales; family Rubiaceae; genus Rubia; species Rubia tinctorum. The sequence goes on along the minus strand of JAULKM010106592.1, from coordinate 7,356 downwards.
AATTGTTCCCTATCTTGCTATTACAGTCTTAGCTAGTTAGCTGTTTTTCAAAATATTGCGGTACTTACTAACCCTTTCCAACAATTACGTATTGGGGGAAATAGATAACAATATTCTAACAACATTCAAATTGATTAGGTTTAAACATATTAAAAATGAATTAATCCAAGAATAATCAAGAACATGCAAGAATAAATTATAAAATAATTAGGCCCCACAATTTAGAAACTAAAACTCATTATTATTTGCCGATAAACTAATTAACTAATCATGATATGCATATAAAAATTGCAAAAGAAAATATATGAAAACATGATGTCGAATTAAAGAAAAGAAATTACTCCCAGAAAATGGGTTCCGTTTGGGCTAACCGGACCCACAACGGCGGGACAAATTCAGGAAATAATCTGAATAATATGTCTGCAAAATTCCAAAGTGATTCTAAGCTAAAAAGTGTGTAAATAAATGTCGAAATTGATGCCTCTTATATAGAGAACAGGTTCAACCCAAAATATTATCCAAATCAACAATTTGTGGGATTCAGCAAAAAAGGGTAGCATTCACACTGGGCTAATCATCATAATCAAGTTTCTTCTCAGCAAGGAAAGTACTACGAATAGCAGTGATACATTTAATGTAGTTTTCTCCACCTTTCAGAAAAATGGTACAGATGACAAGACCAGGACAGTCAAAAGGATGGATGTAGTAAGGTGAATTCATCGGTTTGCCAACATGTAAGGTTTGCACATTGCCAGAATTTAATTCTGATTGCTTGATTAAAGTTGCAATAATATGGTTGGCAGTGATATCCCGGATCTTATTGGCATCAGTTTCGGTGACATCACAGGCAAAGTCAGAATCAGAAGTTGGCATCGGAGCAAGATTGGCGGATCAAATCAACAACGACAGTGGAGGGATCGGATCGGCGCTAAGACGCAAAGGCGCGTGGGGTACAAGAGCAGCGTGTGACCGACGAAAAATGACAAAGAGGAAATCGGCGATAGCAGCAGCAAGAAAAATGGCAGTGGCAATCAGCAGTCTGAGGTCGGATGACAAGCAACAACGAGGACGCGGTGGCGCGCGTGTACATGCACGGGCGACGGCGACAGCGGTAGCTCACGAAAACGGCAACGAAACTTAGGATTTAGGTTTAGATTTTTAGGCACTAATACCATGTAAAAGTAGTGAAATAATATTGTAATTTTATTCATGATCTAGGTTGCAATATATAAATGTACAAAAGATCTATACAGAATCATAACAGAAAAATAATTCTAATTTATAGAGAAATAATATTCACAAAATATTGTTATTTCTTAATAATACACTTTAAGAAACCTTTCTGTAGATGTCCGAGTATTTTCTGATTTAATATCTCACAAAGTTCATTCAAGAATATTATTTTATAATATCATTATATTTTTTACCTAACAAACTTTTCGATTTTCACCTACCAATTATAAGGAAAGGGGACGAAAATGTTGACCCGTATCACTATAATGATCATTGAATGTCAGGCAGATTTAATGGCACAACTAACCCTTGAACTGACTGAGTGCATGTCCTGCCAATGGATGCATGTTAGTGTGGATATCAATCGAGAGGAAAAAACAAATTCTTCGTCGATTGCTTATTGTGGATATCAACGTCAACGTCTCGTTTTATTAGATCATTATACCGTATTTGAGCACACCATACTTAGACCGACTTGGGTCTATGAAATCGTCTTTTATTTCATTTGCTTTCAATTTCTTTCATATTTCTATAAAAATTAGGGGGAGAGAAATATATCTACATATACTCTAATTTCATTTGTTTTGTTTTTTAAAAAACATTCCACTTAGTTGAAAATTCGAGAACGACCTCTACAAAAATGAGAGGCTAAATGTGTACATAGATGTGAGGCTAAATAAAAAAAATGAATGGCTAGGATGGAAACTCAAAAAGGGCTCCTAGGCAAAATCAGATAAATGAGATAAAAGAAAAATGTTGTGACTATTTGTCGGAAATTGAGTAAAAAGATTGTAAATGATAGAGTAAAGTGCATTCATACCCTCCAGATCCTTGTTTCATGCATATATATCCCCATTTTTCAAAAGTGCACTGGTTCCCCTAGATTAGCTGTGACTTAAAAACTCATACCCCTATAGCTTGAGACTGGTGTTGACTCTAACTTTTCAGGCATTGATCAAATTTGAAATTACCAAATTAACCTTCACTGCAAGGTCAAAATTTTGATGCTGGAAATTAAAGCTCTTCATCGGCGGTGATTTGGCCGACTAGGTCAAAGTTTTCCAGAAAAATTGCAATCCAAAATAAACTAACACACAACATATGAAAGATTCAAGAAACCATTCTCGTCTTCATCTTCATTTGGAGCTGATATCGTATGTACAAAGCTAGCGGCTTGTGGATCTTGGTGTGCGCGTTGCTACTGCTTGCGAATTGGACTTCACCGGCAACCTTCTACGATGGTGATGGTGCTAGACTAGCTGGAGACTTGCTTTGCCGGTGACTAACGTGTGTTTATACTGGTTTACTGTTGGTGGCGACTTCTACGACGCTGTTGATGCTAGTCTGACTGAAGACTCATTTTGCCGGTGATTGAAGCAAATTGAGCTCTGGCTAATGCTGGTTTGCTATCGCCAACGACTTTCTCTGCTCAGCGTTGGTAATGGATTGCCCTCAACTGCAGCGACGTCAATTGAATCCGACTCAGCACTGGTGCTGCGTCTCGGTCGATATTAGAATCATTGGCCCCTATCATAAAACCAATTGGTATTATGTAGGGAGGAAGCCAAGATCTTATATACTGAGTTATATGACTGTCAACCACCAATGTGGGACTCTAACTCTAACACGCTCTCTCACGTGCCACGACATGACATCATCGCGTAAACATGGACAGAAAGGGGCAACGTGTCAACCTGGCTCTAATATCATATTAGAATCATGGGCCCCTATCATAAAACTAATTGGTTTTATGGTAGGGGCTTATGATTCTAATATGATATCAAATCCTACTCTCTGAAACCTAAAATTTTCCTATCCCGACAATACCCCACCGTCACTGCCATGAATCTTCTATCGCCGCCTCACCATTAGCAATACGAAGAGCTCCGTCAGCGACACCAGCCCCTCCCCCGCCGTCGGCGTTACATAGCTTTCCCCTCCTCATTCGATCGATCGGCCCACCGGCCCTCAGCCAATGCCACGTCCTTTCGATCATACCTCTCCATTCTACATTCACCCCTATGATCATCCGGACTTGTCTCTCTGTCTGGTTGTTCTCAAAGGGGACAACTATCACGAATGGACAACCTCGATGAATAATGCTCTTAAGCAAAGCGTAAGCTTGGTTTTTTTTACGCTCGTATCACTCAGGCTGTTGTTGCTTCTGTTGACCTTGATGAATAGTACAATGTTAACTCCATGCTGATCGGATGGATCAATCAGTATATTGATCCATCACTTCGGTCCTCTATCACCTATCCAGAGACTTTCTTCGAACTCTGGGAGGAGTTGCATCATTTTTTCTCCCTTGGTAATAGTCCTCGACTGCTCTAATGTCGTGCAGATTTGGCGAATTGTCGCCAAGGTGGTAAATCTGTCGCATCTTATAATGGGGCACTCAAGAAAGTCTGGGACGAGATCAATACTTATCCGCCTCTTCAGGTTTGCCTCTGTAGTAATTATTCTTGTAATATCACGACCAAGTTGAGGACTGAACGCGATATCGAACATCTTCATCAATTTCTGCTCGGCCTCTGATGCCATATTAGAATCACGAGCCCTCTATCATAAAACAAATTGGTACTATGTAGGGGGAAGTCAAGATCTTATATATTGAGTTATATGAATGTCAACCACCGATGTGGGACTCTAACTCTAGCCGTTGAAGATAGGTGTCATTGGGCTGAGCAACGCGGTGAGATGGTGGCAAGGTACAACAACGGAAGTAAGGTTTTTCCTTTTCCCGCGACAAATGTTCATCCAAATAGGTATTTAAAAAAAAATCCTTTTAAAAACCAGCGGGATAAGATGGTCATTTCAATCGAATCCAACAATGACCAATGTTGACCAAATTTTCAGGTGACATTAGGGGTACATTAAGAAAAATTAGGAGGTACATGTGCACTAAATAAGGAATTGGGAGGCATGGATTCATTTCACATTGATAGCCTTTGAACGAATGAAAGTTAGCTTGGGAACAAAGTAGTGAGATTAAACGTATAATGGGACATTCTACTTCGTTTGATGTTTTGATAGTTTTATATTTTGCGGTATTGTTGTGTTTTTAGCTATGGGGGTTCTCAATTATAGAATTCAAATGTGCTATGGGGTAGAGGATTTGGAAACCACCTCATAGCTTGATCGTTGACTCAAGGACGAGTAAATATTGAAGTGTGGAAGATTCGATGTGCCATATTTTTACCTTATTTTTAGCACATTTGAAATTCATATTCTAATATATTTGAGGTTATGTGTGGATGAATTGGAAAATTTACACTTTAGAAGATTAGTATCATATTGCATGATTTTGTAGTCTAACTCCTTGAATTGTGAAGTGTTTAATCATTAGATGAATTCTTTCCATGGTTCGGTCGAGGATTGGAGCTTGTATTTGAAGAGAAACCCATATCAACATAAAAAGGTCGCTTGAAAGAGTGTTAGAAGAAAGAAAAAGGTTTTGAATAAGAGAGAATACAAGGCAAAAAATAAGCCAAGAGTTGAGCAGCATCAAGCTCACAGACCGTGCAATTATGCAAAGTCCAAAAATTCATATTAGATCACGAGCATGAAAGGAATGTCTATCTTCTGGATAATGCAGATGTGCATGGTCCGCAATTCTTAGTCGTTGTGAAGGAGTTGAAAGGTCTGCAATTAGGGCATGAGATTAAGCTGAGTTTTGAATTAAATTTTGGCACATGATTCGATTGGAAGTAATGTTCATGAATATTATATTTGGATTGACCATAACCGCAAGTACTATAAAAATGACTTAAAGAACTCCCACAATGGATCAATGGTAATTCGTAGCGATGGAAAGAACTTTGTTCCTAGAGTCCATCTGAGCATTGCGAACCCCAAGATTTTTGAACGGTTTGAGATCTGGGCTCATAAATTGGGGTTTTGACTTTTTCCTCTTGCATTCCCTCTCCAATAAATATCCTCTTTTCTTCCTCCAACATACTTGAGTCCGACTTGGGCCTCCAAAAATCGAATTTCCTCCATTTGCTTTCAATTGTTTTCATGCTTATTTGTAGATTTGTGCTCTATGCTACGGGTTTTGCATTAGTACTTGTGAGCATCTGGTAATCATGTTTACATAAGATTGTGAGTTTTTTTGTTCCTTCTATCCATTGCCTGTGATTATTAAAAATGTTTGTGTTCAATGCTGATGATTATTGTTTGATTAAGATTAGGATGACAACTAATCATGATTGTGACATGTTTCATTGCTAGGCTTGGGAATGAATCTAAGAGATTTCATAAATTTGTTGGTTTGGTCATTAATTGATGTGAAGATTGTGACTAGGATTGAAAACTAATCATGGTTGTTGATTAATTGATTATATTAAGCTTGGGTATATGGTTGAGTTAGTCTTAATTATCGGTGTAAGGTTGAAGGTAGGAGTGACAACTATGCCATGATTATTTTCAGGATTGAATTATATTGATGTAAAATAGTCATTTTTAAGGTTCTTTCTTCGTGATGTGTAGCCACTAAGACAAACACATTGAACTTGGAGTTTAGAGGACATAATTGAGGCATTGATGTTCTAGAAGATAGAAGTTTAGTATATAATGGATGTTCATATTGGGTACCCATGTTTAATGCTATTTTTGAGATTAGTCGTTTGACGGGGTGCCCATTAACTAATCTTGGGGGGGGGGGGGGGGGGGGTTAATTG
>JAULKM010106584.1:0-24164 GCA_032355605.1 Rubia tinctorum | reverse complement strand
AGAACCCAAACTCAGAAACCACCCATATCGTTTCCTGGAGGCGGTGGCCGGTGGTGGCCGACGGCGGCGCGTGCCGGTGACGCGCCGGTGGAGCTGCGTCGGAAAGCCGAGCGTGTGGCCGGCGAAGCGCATATGCGCGATGAGACGCCAGTTAGTTCACTCAGCGACGGACTCCCGGCGCGTGGCGGCGCGTGGCTGACCGGAGACGGTTGAAAATGGCCCTTTGTGGCCGGATATCTCCAAGGAACTTGGATCGGGTCGTAACCCTTGCTTTTCCGGCGAGCTTTCACGTGTTTCTCCGAGCTTTCTTGCGTTTCCGGCGAGCTTTCCGGCGAGCTTTCCAGCAAAAATGGCCGGAGAAAAGAGAAAGAAAACTGTGGCTTGTCGGGTCGAGTGTTGGATTCAGGCTTGGGGAAGAGAAAAGGGGTGGCTGATTACTTAATGAAGGTCAGGGAGGGAAGGGGTGACTGGCCGGAGAGGAGCGCCGGCGAGCTGGCCACCCCTCTGGAAAAAGTGGATCTGGTTTGTTTTTTTAGAGAGAAGGCGGAGCAGGACTTGACCGAGGTTTTTTTAATTTGTTACTATATATAATCAATCATAACCTTTTAAAATATATAAATTCTAAAAATATATTTAAAATCACAAATATCTCATACTATATCTATGTATATATCACTAAAGAAAATCCAAATAAACACATAATATAAAATAACAAAATGTTTGAAATTTTTACACAATGATAGAGTACTTTTGATAGAAATATACATACCTATTATTTATTTAGTATACATGACAAAGTCATGTTTTAGATCGATTATTGTTAAATGATGACATTTTATAATTAGTGAAACTAATTAGATCATTTGATAGTTACTTTTATTTATTGCAATGAGATACACATAATTATGATAACATTTTAAAATAAATTTTATCATATAAATAATTAATATTTTAAATTTTTTTGAATGAAATATTATTAATATAATCAATTTTTATTGTATTCAATATTTAACGATTTCTAATTAAGTTAATTATTTCAATTCATAACTCTCTTTTTTTTTTAAAAAATACTTTATAACTCATATAGTTTTTCTTAGATGACTAAACTTTAAAATTTTAAATGAACTTTGTTTGCAATTTAAATATAAGACACATAATGTTCATCCTAATATTTTAATTAATAATATCGAACAACATGCGATAGTACTCCGTTAGTAAATGATAATAAATATCAAATCACCTCCATTTATTACATTAATTATAAAATAATTCCATTTAATGATTAAGTGGTGTAAAACAAGACTTCATAATTATCTGAATTATTTTTTATAAAAAGTGTGTTAATTAAAAATAATAATAAGAAATGTATGAGTTTTTGAGACCACAATCCTCGGTGAGCATTGTGGGATTGAAAATTATTCTCCAGAGTGGTTTCTTATGCCGTATCAAAAGGGACGGAGAATGAACTAATTTGTAATAGTATGATAAAATAAGAAGGCAAATTTTTGGAAAAGATGGTCTTTTCATAAGCTTATGGAAAGACGGGGTTTAATTAGAATAATAAAAGGTAAAAGGTCTTTATTGCAATATTAAAGTTTTATTATGCAACGTGTAGCAGTTATAACTTTTATAACCCGATTCATGCAACCCGAAAATTTTATCTTAATTTCTTCTAATAATTTCAAAATTTTATCTTAATCATAAGTCATGGAAAGATTTTTTCCATGACTTATGAAAATACCGTCTTTTAAGAGACGGACTCAAATAAGAATCAAGAACAAGTAAAATCAAGGTCTTTAAAATATAGATTTAGACAGAAAAGAAAGGGGCTGACCAACAAAAGGAGAATAGTAAACTAAACAAAATGCAAGAAGAAATGAAGACCCACGAGAGGGAGGGAAAAATTGAAACCAGCTGTATGTTTGTAGTATGATTGTATTCCGTGAAAAAAACAAAAGAGGAGTCTCTGACTTTTATCTATATCCCTACTGTACATTACTCCATTATTATTACGATTTGCAAAAAAATTGTCAAGAAAATATAAAAAAATAAATAGGGGACAGACAACAAAGTCAATAAGGGAAGGCCAACCCTTTTTTGGCACCCATCTGAACCTTTGCAAAGAAAGACCCTTATTTTTATTATCTGTATTGAAATCCAAGACCAGTTCTACTCTCTTTTTTTGCCTTGTAGAACAGGCTGAGAGGGCGATTTCTGAGTCTTTGCAGCATACTGGTCAAAGGGTTGGTTAAGTCATACACAAGGGCAGGATCTTTCTTGTGTTTTGAGGGGCTATTAGGTAGTTGGTGGATCGGTGAGTTACTGTCTTGATGTTGGTTTTTGGATGATTTTGTGTTTTTGATTGATCCTTTGGGGAAAAGATTAGTTCTTGATTATGTTTTTCAGTGATGTTCTTGATTATGTTTTTCAGTGATCATCAAGCTCTGTTTTTGTCTGTTAAACAGGTTTTTGAGGTTGCTTGTGAGAGTTAGATGTTGGTTGGGAGAGGGAGAGGCTGAACATATGGGTGGTTTTTGCTGCTTCAGTTCCTCGGTAAATTTCGAGTTTCTTCTTGCTTCTTTTAGTTTAAACTAATTTACTTGTGGAGTATTTTGTTTGAGAGAGCTGATCCATTCTGCTGTGTTGGTTATATGTCACTGGAGGTTGATGAATTATGGTCTTTTGTATATTTTATAAATTATATTAGGATTTCTTATAGAAATGATTAGCTAAATCAGTGAGTTATTTTATTTGCCTTTATGATTAATGAATTCAATTGGGTTGTTTTGAGCTGGTATTTAGTATATGTGCTCTGAATATGTGTAGATTCGGCTACTGAGTGCTTAAGATATATAGGTTGTAACCATGACTTATGTTGCAATACTCGTCGCAAATTTAGGCTCCTTTTGCAGTTATTCGGGTTTATTTTACTCACCCATGGGCAATTTTGCAGCTTCCCCTTTTTTTGGTATGGTAAGAACAATCTAATGATGATGCTACCATTGTAATGCTGTAGAAGTTGAAGCTGAGCAGATTATGTTTAGAATTGACATGATGTATTTGATTAATTGAAGCCTCTTTGTTTTTGTCACAACAAAGATTTCTGATTATTTTTTCATTGTTTCGGTATATGTTCAATTTTTATCAGTCAGGAGGACGATCTTCAGGCGGTTCTGGCAAGGGAAGAAGCCAGCAGGGTCCTGTCAAGTATGGATTTAGTCTTGTGAAGGGAAAAGCAAATCATCCTATGGAAGATTATTATGTAGCTAAATTTGTTCCGTTTGCATAATTTGGTAGATTTCGTTCTTCATCTGATACTAACTTCTTTTCGTTTCAGGATCACCCTTGGCCAATGGAACTATAGAATTTTGGAAAGGCAAATTTCATAACCAAATAGAAGCATCTTCAGCTATAGTATACTTCCACTTGTATAGCCTGTTGTTTCAGCAACAAAATATGATGCAGAGTTCTGTTAGAGAATGTTAGGCTCCATTTCGCAGGAACTCATTTTGAAACTTCTGAAAGTTCAAGTTCAGTACTCCATTGGAAGATCTGATTCGCAAACTCCGACTGCAGGAAAAGTCAAGATTTGAGAAGGTAGCAACCTATCTCATTTCTTCTTCTATAATCTAAAAAAGAAAACCATTTATTTATTCATTTGTTCCATAATGAGAAAAGAGGAACTTCTTGGAGCATGGAACTTCAATTTCACAAACAAGATTACCATTGTGATTCTCTTTATTGATTCTTAATTTTCATATCGGTTTTATTTGACTGTAGGGCCAATCGTTTTCCTACTTGTGTTTCAGGAGCATACAAATCAAAAGTGTAAATCTCAAACTTCATTTCCTGCACCATTTTCTTGTACCCAGAGGCTGCAAAGTTTGACGAATGTCAAATGCATTATTAAATGTGTAGAAATACCTTCTACTTAATTTGAAGAAAAAATAATGATGAATACAAACCAATATATTATCAATTCACACAATATGAATCCACAATTTTTGGTAGTTTGTTAGGTTAATGTTCTTGCCTAACATAACTCCAAGTCCGGGTCAAAGTTGCACAACATGCAACGCCCAAGCCTGGTCTATAAGGAAAATATAAAATTCACCATTGAGTGGGCCACAAGTAGGGATGATCATGGGTCGGGTCTAATAAGATCCAGACCCGACCCTAATTAAATTTAGTTAGACCCAGACTCAGACCCGTACCCAGACCCGATGGGTCTAAACAGGTCTTGGGTCCAAAATGGGTCTAATATTTTATTTTGTTTTCTTCACTAAATAAAATATATATTATTTTAAATGCAAATAATTGAAGTTCAATATGTATTAAAATTATTTTTTCAAGATAACAAAATATACAATACATATTATTTGTTGAATTTGAAATAAAAACACAAAGACAATATGAAAGTAATTTAGATATTTGGGTAAAATTATATATAGTTAAAATTATATGGGTCTACGAGTTGGGTCTGGGTCTTAGTATTTTAGACCCGAACCCGGACCCGTATCTAAAAATCTAGACCCATACCCAGACCCGGACCCGATGGGTCTAAATTTTTTGGACCCATACCCGACCCAATGGATCTAGACACTGTGGGTCTGGGTCGGGTCCTAGACCCATGATCATCCCTAGTTGTCGTCCTCTCCTCGCCGTCTTCCTCCTTCCCACCACCTCAAGCTCCTCCTCCCGCCTAAACACGGACCCTCCCCACCGCCTCAAGCTTCTCCTCCTGCCCTGAACCTGGACCTCGCCTCTATCCCACCAATTTCATATTCCAAGTTCCCCTTATTCTTTTATCGGAGTTCACCGCCCTCCTCCTCTTTGAGCTTTCAAATTAAATAAAACATTAAAATGAAGGAATAGGAAATAAGGAAAACCTGGGAGGGCATATAAGTCTTTCCTGTTTTCTGGTTTTTTTTCTTCTTTTTTTTAAAAATAAGGGCAAAATTGTCATTTTACTTGATTTTGTCCAAATGGCCGTTGACTAAAAAGCCAGTCAAATCCAAGGTTAGATTGGAACTTTCTTAAATTGCAATGTTATATTTGCACTTTTAACCAAAAAGTGGGGTTATTTTAGCACTTTACTCTAAAATAAAATGTAGTACTCCCTCTGTATCTCTATTTGTTGCACACTTACCTTTTTGGGATTTTTTAAAAAAAATGTTACACTTTTCATTTTTGGCAAGATTCCTTTAATTTCATCCACTTATTCTACTTTTTACTTTGTACATTCAATTTCATCCACTCATATTCTTCACCTAAATCCAAGCACCAATACCTATGGTGCCCCAAATAGAGAAACAGAGGGAGTAGTATTAAAAGATGTGAAATTGAAATATATGATGATTTTTTATCGAAGCACAATATAATCACAAAGTTTTATTTTAGCTAGTATAAATTTAGCTCAGAGTTTATTGTGCAATCATTGTAAGTTTCATTTGGAATGTGTTTTTTTAAAATATGCTAAAAATTCAGCAGCCTACTGTGCAATTAAAATATATTATATATTACAAAAAAATTAGAATTTTTATTTTTCTTTCCCGATCGGAATTATCCTCCTCCGATCAGAAACCTACAACCACTGCCAACTGCCACCGTTCCACCGCCAACCGTCACTGCTCCATTGTGCTTCTTCTTCCACTGGTTGCGACGTCATGCCACCGCCGCTCTGATCAACCGGCTAGCTCCTGAAAAATAGAGCCCGATCGTGAAAACCCAGCAAGATCGTGCAGTTAACAGAATGTTTTTCACGCAACCAACGAGATCGGCATCGATGTCTTTGTCCTTGATTGGAGCTCATAAATCGGCGAAGCTTGGTGATTCCCATGGCGTCGGCGGCGGTTAGTTGCAGAGGCATCGCAACTAGGGTTAGTTGTAGAGGTGCGCAGCGGAACTAGGGCACCAATGTCAGTTATTTGCATTGGCAGAGTTAGGGTTTCAGCGACGAAGTTGACGGCGGAGGCGCTTGGCAGAGACGACGGCGACAGCAGCAGCGACGACAGTGGTAATTACGGTTGCGAAGGTGACAAACTGAGGTTCTGCGTAAGAGAGGTGAGGTTTTGTTTTGTGTTTTATTTTTTTCAAAGAGATATACTGAAGTTTAATATTATTTGACTCAATGTATGTTCATTAAAGGTTCTGTGGTTTAGTGGTTAGTACTCTTAACTTTGAGGTTAGTGACCTGGCACTAGTGGAGAAGGCTTGATTAAGGCGGTGTTAGAAGGCGGTTCCTCAGGAACTGTCTTTATTGAGGAGCAGAAAGATGTTCCGAGTTCGGAACTCCCTCCCAGATCTCCTTTTTTTCATTTTAAAGGCGGTTCAAAATCAATTAAAGGCAGAACTGCCTTTAATGGCAATCGATTAAAGGTGGTTATAGTTGTAAAACCGCCTTTAATGAGGAGCCTAAAGCACTTTCGAGTTCGGAAGTACTATCCTAGATCACTATTTCATTTTAAAGGCGGTTCCACAATTAGAACCACCTTTAACGGGCTTGGCCCAATCCATTTATTCTTTTCCTCTTCATTTTTTTTTCTCTCCATATGGGTTTTCTGTCTCCTCTTTTCTCTCTTCCAGCGCCTCCCTCTCATTCTCTCTTCTCCAACCCATGCTTCTCTCTCCTCTCCAGGCCAGCCACCTTCCTCTCTTTTCTCTCCTCCAGCCCGATCGCCTTTCTCTCTTTTCTCTACACCTCTATTGGTGGCGGATCTTCGATGTGTCGTTGGGTCTTCTGCTACTGTCGATGCGGCATCGAAACACACCGGCCGCTAGTTCGAGCCATACCCTCGCCGCTGGGTTTTCTGTTTTTACCGCCGCGTCTTCCTCCACCGCTAGATCTTCCACTACAGCATTGCATCAAAGTTCCGCCACCGCCGCACGGAGGGTCCACTACCATCAAAGGTCCACTACCACCGCATCGCATCGAAGGTCTTCCACCGCCGCATGGAGGATTTTGATGATTTTTTAAATTATTTTTCTGTTTATTTTTAAGTTCCCTCCCAGATCTGTGTATTGTTTGTATATTATCAGTATTGTTTTTTTTCCATGTACAAAACATTTTTTAAAGGATCAGAAATAGGTTTTGAACTCAAAACCTATTTCGAACCCTAAAATAAGGCGATTTTAGAACCGCATTTGATCGAAATCGATCAAAGGCAGAACCCGAGAATGCAGTTCTAAAGTGCCTTCTCTGGTTCGATAGAATCACCTTTAAATCACCCCTTTCTCCACTAGTGTGGGTTTGAATCCCACTAGGCCATATTTTTTTTGAAGAATTTATATTCTTGAAGTATATGCTGAGGTTTATTAATATGCCGAGGTATATTATTATTTGACAGGGAGAATGTTCAGCAATGGTTCTCTGGTGGTGGTTATTGCTGTGGACTTTGAGGTTAGTGGTTATCATTGTGGATCTTGTTTTTTTGAAGAATTTATGTTCTTGAGGTACTGTAACATTTTGGTTGATAATTGTGGCTTCTTTTTCCTCTCATGTTGATGTTTTTCATTATTCGGGTGAGGTTTATTTGTTATGAGTTGATGTTTTTTAAATTTTTTTGGGTTTTATGGATTGATACTTGTAGTTTTTTATCTCATGTTGATGTTTCTCATTTTCCGGCTGAGGTTTAGGTGTTAAGAGTTGATGTTCTTAGTGTTTTTTTCTCATGTTGATATTTTTCATTTTTCTGATGAGGTTTAGGTGTTAGGAGTTAATGTTTGCAGCTTTCGGGTGATATAGGTTGATATTTGGAGTTTTTTTTGAAAAAAACATTGTTCATGTTTTATGATTTTCAGAGTGAAGAATTTATACTCTTGTGGTACCGTAGCTTTTTGGTTGATGTTCTTAGTTTTTTTCCTCATGTTGGTGTTTCTCATTTTCCTGGTGAGTTTACAACTTTAAAGTTGTCAACTTAATCCTAAGCTACCCTAGTTCCCCCAAAGATTGTAAGAATCTCACAACTCTCTCTCTCCAAAGATGCTAAAGTAACCTATCCACCAAAAATACATAAAAGAAAAGGGAAAAAAGGCAAAGTAAAATGATAAGTGCTATACTAGCGTACTCCGCTGAAGAAGCCGCCAAAGACAATCCAAGAGATGTTGATGAAGAAAATGCCAAAGATGGCCAAAAGATGTTCAAATTTTTCGTTTCCTATTCCACTCAATTTCTCTCATTTACCTAGGAGCCCTTTCGGGTTTTCATCCTAGCATTCACACATGTTAAGCTCACTTCTCACCTCTTTACACACAGCCTCTCATTTTTGCTTAGGTTTTCCAACCTAGTAGGACAAAGCCTCTCATTTTGCCTAGGTATTTCGACCTACCCGGGCTTTCTTCCTAATTTTACCTAAGTTGCCCTTTCGGGTTTCCAACTTAGCCGGGTATATATATATTAAACGTTTTTAAAAAAAATGGTGTAGCACAAAATGCCCCAAAAGTGGGCTTCATACTACATAAAGATGATGAAAAACAAAAATTACACCACTAAAAGTTCTTCCCAAAACATCCCCAAAACAAAGAGATAACACCCTAAAGATCAAAACAACACACCACCAAAGTTCATCCAAAACATCCCCGAACAAAATGAAATAAAAACACAAAGGAATCCCGAGATGAAAAACTCCTAAGTGTTTCACTACTCCCTCCCCCACACTTAAACTTTTCATTGTCCACAATGCAATGAAAAGGTGGAAATTATAAGTGAGGAAGAGAAAAATAGTATAACTCACTTATGTGACCCCGAAGGGTCCTCCCTCAAATGCCTTGTCTTGCGCCTCCTCATTCTCTCTTCATGCCTCATTTCTTGTATCTCGATGAGAAGAACGTCTCGGAAACCATCAATCCTTGAGATATGGAATCCCTCGATCAATTTCTTGATAGTCTCTTCTTAGACATCCGCCTTTTTATCCACACTAGCGAACTCCTCTGGCACTTCTCGCTCAATGGAGTCCAACCTAGATCCCAAAATTGCATGGTGCCCTCCATAGAGTCTAAACTAGTTCCGAACTCCTCCAATTGTAAAATCATCCCCCTACCACTTGACCGACCTCTTGCACCATTTGGGTATAACTTGCAAAGTTATTCCACAAAAATGCGTAATTTGTCGAGGAGGTTCACGCGTAGGTGAGTGCGGCTAGGTGATGCCCTTAATGGAGTCTCACCATCCTCCTCCTTAATGTTTATGTCCGGGATTGATAAGACTCTGTAGAATTCCTTCTCAAACCACGTATCGGGTGCTCTAGGAATAAATCCTCCAATACAGTGTCTTGGTTGATAGCGGTGCACTCCGGCTGTGGAAGGATCATGAAAATGTAGATTGTAGGGCCACCTAACAACTACAAATTGATCCTCCGAGGTTGTGGTAGGGACCATAGAAACCCTCGCCAACTTGTCTATAGTTTACCTTGTCACTGAATGACCTAACTTCGACAATGCGAACGGAGAAGGAACCGGATGGCTCAAGTGTTGGGCTAAGAGTCTGACCATGCCATTCATCGATATTTTGCCACTTTTCTTATT
The DNA here is from genome assembly GCA_032355605.1 of Rubia tinctorum. Lineage (NCBI taxonomy): Eukaryota > Viridiplantae > Streptophyta > Magnoliopsida > Gentianales > Rubiaceae > Rubia > Rubia tinctorum. The sequence continues at coordinate 14,642 of JAULKM010106584.1, read as the reverse complement.
TCACATGGCTATGCATTTCGCCAAAAAGGCTGCCACCATATTGGGTTAGAAATTCCCCTCCGGAGTCATTGCCCAAAGGACTTGGACGTTCGAACCAGAGCACTGTGAAAGCTCTCCATGACAGAATACCCCCATGGACAGTAGTCGCTAGACATATCGCAACACCAGATGAAAAATAGTGGTGTTCTTGCATAGATGCTTTCTCTCTGTGCTCGAAAGAATTCTCCAAAAATTCCTCAATGAAAATTGAAGGCCTTGTCGGTGTGTCCTCGGAATTTCCTTTCCGTACTTCTACCCGAATGCTTGGGCAATGTCCCGATGCGACATAGTGTACTCCTTATCATCCAAGTTGAAATTGATGATTCTCCTCCCCTCATTGTCTGTTTCTTGCTCCAAGGTCGCCAACAACTCTAAAGTTCACCGTATCTAAGTCTTGGAATGCTTGTCTAAGAAACCCTCTAGGCCTATTCAACTTAGTAAATACTTGCAGGATCGAGTAGACCTAGAGCTCTCAAGGTCTCCTTGCATGCAAACTTCGTCTCAAATATGGTTCTCTTTGGGCATCTCAAGTACTTCCATCTCCGGGCTGCACTCTCGGAAATGGTGGTCAATCCCATGAACTCATCAATAACACAAGCGGGGTTAGGAGGAAGGAAAGTCACTGGCTCTAGTCTCCTAACCCTGGCCGACTTCTTCCCTTTGTCACCTCGGGAAGTTGTTCCTTTTTCTGACCTACTTCTTTTTGGAGCGATCCTATCACAGGAAAAGGTGATAATGCAAGAATAAACCAAGTCATGCATCAAGTATCATTCAAGAAGAAAATTCCTTCCAAATAGCCAACATATTCCAAATCTGCCATCCCAACATAAAGGCTATTCAATTAAGAATTATTCTTCCTAAACAACAAACTCATGGCAAATCATAGCACCCCATAAAGAAGATCATGCAATCAAGAATCATTCCTCCTAAATTACCACAATCAATGAATCATATAATCAATGCATAAGAAGATATACTTCCCCCACACTTAGTTCAACACAAGATCATTCACATAATCCCAAAACAAAATTCCTCATAACATTTCAAAAAATTTCGAGATTCAAGCTCCTTATCACATCACCATTATGCTAAATAAAGCAAGTAAACAAAAAGATCAAAGGATTACGCAAAAGTTGAAGCCAAGAGATGTAAAATTCACACAAGAGGAAGCAAAAATGCTAATTTTTGAGAGAAAAAGCTCCAATTTTTGAGTTTCACCAATATGAAGTGAGAGTGAGTGATTTTGAGTGATTTCAATGAGCTAAATGATTCATATGGGTGAGGGAATGTACTATGAATCTTTATTTTCAGCAAAGAAGGTGATTTAAAAGGGAGGTACAAATGAGATAATGATAATATTTTTAAAAATAGAAAAGGTAGGGGATAAAAGTACCATTTAATTAATGCAAAAGGAAGGTGTTGATGTTTAGTATAGTACTATTTACATCAACAATCCTAGGGAATAAAAGATTTGCTCAATGAATGGGTCAAAAATACATGTTTTGGCTTAAAATTTAAATTTTCAAAAATTTGCATTTTTTAACGTAAATTATGCAGCCACACGAGGCCCGACACGTGGCCAGCCTCGTGCTGGGGGTTCCTGACATGAGGCTACCCTAGTGCCCCAGTGAACAGTGCCCTTTTCCCCTAAAACCTTCCCTTTTTCGAAAAAACTGTCACCCAACAAGTCCTATTTTTTTACCCCAAAAAGCACAAGATTTGAACTCAAAAATTTTCAATCAACAAGAGTTTCATCCCAAGATCCATTTCACATAAAAATCATGCAAAATATATCTACAAAAATATATAAAAAATAAAGCAAGAAAGAGCATGTATTTTTATTGTCGTCCTCGTGACTTATTTCTTCATGCTCTTTAATAAAAAATAACCTACCGTTAGGTCTCTGGAGTCTCCATCAACAACTTCACCCACAATGAAATCATTGTGGAGAGGTCTCCAGAAAGTGCCATCCTTACCTTTAAGTGCTTTGCTTTCCATAGAGAGTGAATATTCATACCTCACTAATGTCGAGTCCTCAACTATTTCCTTGGGTTTAGGAGGTGGTTGAGGATATTTTACATTTTTCCACCCGATGCATGTTAGTGAGCATAGAAAAACAATCCAAGATAGACAAGTCATCACAAACATCATGCAAAGCATAAGTCTCATCGACATGATTATCACAATTGAAGAGCAAGGTAGGATTTATTTCATCACTCAAATAATCATCAAGACTCTCATCATCAAGGCTATCTTCATCACTATCATCAAGATCTCTATCAAGAAAATTATCATTATCAATCATGCAAGAGTTTTCACATTGAGCAAGTTCATCACACAAGGTTATACCTTTGCACAAAAGATATGGATTAGGTGAATCATACTTAGATTTATAAATATCAAAGCCCACCTTATCAATGTCATCCTCTAGGCTTAGTATTCCCAAATGAATGTCTATCTTAATCCTTGAGATTTTAAGAAAATGTCTCCACAATAAAATTGAAGGGTGCACAACCATCATGCGCCATGTCAAGAACATAGAAATCGAACAGAAACACTAAATTTCCTACTCTAACCATTACGTCTTTAACTAAACCTTGAGCGCTAGCTTGGGAGTGATTGGCTAATTGGACAATTACCCTAGATTCCTTGAGTTCAGCTATGTCTAGGTTCTCATAAAGGCAAGAAGGGATTACATTAATAGATGCTCCTAAATCAATAATAGCATTCTTCACCAATTTATCACCTAAGGAGATAGAAATTGAAAACATACGGTGGCCATCACATTTCTTAGGTAAGTTTTGTATGATTAAGAGTAGCCACTCCCCCTATTTTCAATTTTCCTAACTTCCAATTGGGTTGTTCCTCTTTTTAGTGCATACAACTTTCAAGAATTTAGCATAAGAAGACACATGCTCAATCAAGTCCAAGAGTGGAAAGCTAACCTCAACCTTCTCGAAGATCTTCCGAATGTTCTCATCGGTGGTGCCACCTTTAGCCTTCCCCTAAGTGCACTAGGGAAAGATAGTGGGAGATTTAACCTCACCTCAGGTATAGGAAGCTCATTGACAGAATCCTCCTCTACAACCGTTTCATGCTCCTCCAAATTGGTTTTGTTGTTTTCCACCACCAAGTCATCTTCTTGTTAGATTTCCTTCTCGGGCTCACACACATTATTCTCGCTCCTTAGCTCTAAAGCGCTCATATTTCTTGGATTGATCTCCGGTTGGGAAGGAAGCTTGCCAAACTCTTTTTCCTCAAGTCGGATCACCGAGGTGGCAAGTTGCCCGACTTAGATTTCAAAAAAATTTATGCTTGAAAAAACCCTAGTCCTAAGATCTTCAGTCTCACACCTTGTGCGCTCCGCTAAAACATCATATTTCTTTGCCAATTGAGAGTAAGCTTCCAATATCTATTCTCGATCAGAATTGTAGAGTTAGACATTTTTGTTATAATTTCCTTCTCCCATTTGATAGGGTTGAGGTGGAGCTTGTCAACCTAGATTGTACCCTTGAACTTGATTCTCTTTGAACCAACGGAAGTTGGGTTGATCGTGGTACCTCAGGTTGAAGGTATTCACGTAGGGGTCTTGCCATTCACCTCCTTGGTTTCCTTGGAACCCTTGTTGTTATTTCCCCCTACCAAATTTTTGCTTATTGCCACCATTGAAGTCCAACACTTTCACTTCTTCCAAGTCTTCCACCATTTCAGGACAAGCGTCGGTGTGATGATCGAGACTACAAATGCCACAAAATTTAACTTGGTGAACTCTCCCTTTCATGAATTACTTCATCATAGAAGTAAGAGCTTGGATATTCTCCTCTAGTGTGGGAGATTGATCCGGCTCATCCATGGTCTTCACTCGAGATCTAGTGCTAAATTGCCCTTTTCCATTGGCCATTTCTTCAAAGAGTTCCATCAGATACTTGAAACTTTTGTTGGCGATTGAATCGTTGCAAGCGGAATTCACCATTTGCATGTCATCATCACATAACCTCTCGAAGAAATAGCAAACCAAATCACCCTCCTTGAACGGATGATATGGACAGCTTGCCAATAGCCTCTTTAATATTTCCCAATAATCGTAGAGGGATTTATTTGCGAACTGGGAAACATTGGAGAGCTGCTTCTTCAATTCCGTAGACTTTGAAGCTGGAAAGTATTTCTCAAGAAATCTGCACTTCATGTCCATCTAGGAGGTAATGCAACCAGGTGGAAGGTAGTACAACCAATCTTTGGCCACATTCCGTAGTGAGAAGGAAAATAACCTAAAATTGTAGTCCTCCTCCGAAACTCCCGGTGGCTTCATGTTGCTGTAAATGAGACGAAACTCCGACAAGTGCTTGTTTCGATCTTCACCAGACATTCCATGGAAAGTTGGAAAACACTGGATCATGCCGCTCTTGAGCTCACAAGTAACATTAGGTGGAAAGGGTGGGAAGAAAATACATAGGGGTTGATTCTCCAAGTTTGGATCCATCAACTCCCTAAGTGTGCAATTATCTTCTGCCATCTCTACTAGTTCTTCAACTATAACAGGTGGTTCTTGTGGAACCCTCACTCTAGTTCTCCTCCTCCATCTTCTCCTACTACGTGAGTACTCTGTTAGATATTGTAAAATTTCTTAGTTTGTAGCATAGGTATGTACCATAGACTAGGAACTAAACAATAACCAACTAAAAGAAACACTAGCAAAAGGATTAGAAGTACAAAGATAACTATCACAGAGGGTCAACAAAAAACCCAACAAAACCAACACTAACTACTCAACAAACACACAATGCAAGTTAGCTACTAGATCTTTAGACTAACATCCCCGGAAACGGTGAAAAAATTTGACCCACCCCCTCCCGATGTCGCTAATAAATAACCCTTTTCATGGGAGATCTACTATTAACCGAGAGGGAGTAGTCAAAGATAAAATTTATATTGTTGCTCCCCTTCCGATCACGCGTCAGGAATAGTCAGTATTGGAAAAACATTATTTGGAGTTTTTTTATTAACAATTACCAACATGCAATTAATAAGAACAGGAAGAACAAGCCAAAATAATAATCACAAGCATATAGAAATAGGTAGATCTAAGGAATCTTACAAAACAAACATTAATTCATGAATACAAACACAAACCCCAAGTAAATAAACTACTCGCTAAGCATTAAACCCAAGTATTTCATTGGATTCAATGTCTTTGGGTAGAAGGAAAAGTAAAGAGAAAAAGTGAAAATATCCTTGAGAGAAAGAAGAGTTCCTTTCTCTCTAGCCTACTCTTGAAGTCTAAAAAAATGAGCATAAACTTAAACCCTAGTAGACCTAGGTACATATATATAGTAGTAGAGAATTGGGCCTTGAAAAAGGCCCAAAATAGGCCTAAAAAACCCTAGCAGCTGTAATTGATGCAGCCGGTGGAAAACAGCACGGACCGTGTAGGATCATGTCGGCACATGGTGCTCAACACGACACGGCCCATGTAGCCTCATGCTGGAACTGGCCGGACCATCACAGGCCACCGACTGGTGTCCTATTTTGAACTTCTGACTTGTGCGTCCCGTGTCGTTTGGCGCTGCCCTTTGGCTGGAAAGACTTTTTGCTCAATTTCACGGCACGGGTCGTGTCATTTTCACACCCCATGGGCTGGTCTTCACGTTTGAAACTTGAAACGGCGTGCGCTCAGACTCAGCCTTCAGAGCAAACTTGGGGACACGGGAGACACATACCAACATGGCTCGTGTTGGCTTGCAAAGGCCGTGCTAGCCTGGCTTGGCTCATGCTGAGCTTTGTGATGACCGGTCGATCGGCCGACTGATTCGGCCGGTTGGTGCCGTATTCCATTCTTGACCTTTTTGAACTTCAAATCCGCCTTTTCCAGCTTAATTTCATCTACACGCATTTAGGTCTGTGGCCTTCAATCTACTACCATCCTCACGAATGGCCTTCAATATCTTCTACCTTTCTTACGAATAACCTTCAAATATCTTCTACCACCCTCACGGATGACCTTCTAAAAAATGATGTAAAATTACTCACGAGCAACCTACTTGTAAACTCACAAAGAAAAATCTAGGTGCTCGTGAATTCAAATTGTCCTTTAGCTTCAATTTAGTCTACAAAACTCAGAATTAAGACAAGAAAAACAATAATGGTCGTATAAACATTTATCTTGCAAACCTAACTAAAACTAGCAATCAACCAAGTAAAACATGATAATAAATGTGCCGAATGTATTGGTTACCACATAATTATATACGGTGAATGTTATGTGTGTATGGGAGTTTGATAATGAATGTTTTCATTGACACAAACATTTATGCAATATATATATATATATATATATTGCTCTAATAAATATGCATATGTTATGAATCCATGAATTAAATGAATGTAAGTGTATGTACTTGTTCCTAAGATATGATCCTGTGTCCGACGTCGGTCAGAAGCAGGAGAAATGTATTACAAAGTTAATTCACATTTTTTATTTGTATTCTGAACCATTTGGTCTAATGATTTTACAGGGTCCAAGGGTAAGAAAAAGTTAGTTTGCAAGAGGAAACAAAATGCGCAACACAATGATTTGTGGAGGTTTCACACTAGCTACAAGAATAATTATGAAGAAATGTTCGAGACTAGAGTATTTGACAACGTGGAGTTTGGAATGATGGAAGAGGAAGCGAGAAATACAATGGAGATCCCACGCCGGATGAGGTCCCCGTTTTGAGAAATGGCTAAAAGGATACAAAGGGCGTGGGAAGAAGGAGGGTAAGTTTCACACCAAAGACGCGGAGTTGGTTGCCAAAAAAATTGTAAGTTTTACATGTGGTTTAGTTGATATGATATGAATAAATTTGTTCAAGTATAATTTCGAGAAAATGAGATTGATTATTGGTAATTTATGGGAGAACTTAAAAAGAAAACAATATTTCTATGAGTTCGTCAGGGTTGGAAATAAGGGCACACTAAGGGTTGCGCTTAACAAGAAGAACATCCGGCTTGGGTCCGGGGTGTCAGCACTCTCGCTACACAAAGGGATATTTTCGTCAAATATCGACCACCTAAGGTTGATATTGCGTCAAGTAGTCAACAAAAAGAGATTGATGCTTTGAAATCCAGATTAAGCTAACTAGTGGCTTATGTCTCGCAAGAATCGAATGGGTGGAAAATACCACTTGACTTGGAGAGAATTATTGCAAGTTCTAAACCAACAATCTCAACTACACGTCGGGCTTCATATTTGACAACCTCAAGACATGACACCCGAAATGTGATAGTAGTCCCGTACCACTCTCTTAGCCTTTAATAACACCTCTTGCCTTTGATCGACTAAGAACGGAGTTAGTAGAGGCCACCCAATGCAACATGAAGGCATAAGTAAATATATTACACTTATCATATCGAATATTTTTTATACATTGTTTTAAATTACTAAGTTTTCATGTATAGGATAATTCCTTATGTATACTACTTGCTGAAAGTCTAGATGGAGAGAGCCATATGATGGTCGAAGGTAGAGTCTACACATCTATATGAGTGTATTATCATTAGCCGGACACAAATGACAACGTGGTGGTCAATGTTACAAAAATCCCCATGGATGGCATTTTCTGCCATATGATGGACGAGACATTGGGAATATTTGTTGAATGGCCCTTTCGTTTGGTCGATATTTTGGAGAACAGGGCTACAAAGAAGGTATAACATGATAATTTTTATACTATTACTTGTGAGTTGAGACAAATTTTGCGTACATAACTTTTAAGGTTGTTTTCATGTAGATCGAGACAAGGATTAGTAGCCCAAAAAAATTGCCCAATACATGTGGGGATCCAAGACCAACAGAGTATCGTGTCTTTGGAGTGAAGCCACCACCATTCATACCCTCAAAATATGGTTCTCTAAAGAACATCCACACAATTGCGACAGCACACCGTCCCTCATGTTCATACAAAATTTCCGTGGAAGAAGTGGGTTTTTTTTGTTACAAGGTAAATCCAATTATCTAGATGGAGGATTTGGAAGGATTGTTCCATTTCAACAATGTACTCCCTCCTGTGATGCAGCTACATTGCATGTAAGTATAAATATGCATCACCCTAACTTAATTAATCGACATACTTAATGTGTTTGGCTTCAATCTAGCGAGACTAACCATGTTTATAGGCTCTTGCATGTACAATTCATTTCAAAATTCAATGGGTGGATAGGGGTTCTTTGCCCATTAAAGATCCAACATGGCCATATTGCGATGGAGGATCATTTGGCCTATTTGAGCTCCAGGTTGATGCAAAGGGACAATTCAATATATATCACACCTCCTTACGAGTGGTGAGTCAACTCTACATACTGCATTACTCTTTTTTGTATTGACTTAATGACGATTTCATTTTTGTAGAAAACATTGAATGGTGGCCATCATCGTTCTTCCTTCAAACACTATGTTCTGGTACGATCCATTATATCAAACGCCCCTCGGAAACTATTTCATTCGCAATTGCAAAGGTTATGAGGAATCCCATTATTACCAAGCACAAAGGATGCACATGGAAGTCCCTAAAGGTTAGAATTTACTTCAGAATTGTATTATGAAATAAGTATTTCTAGAAGTACTTAACTATATGTTTGTGAACAATTTATCCGTTCGAATAGATTAAAAAAACAAGTGGCCGCATGGGAAATAGGTTACTATTACATGCATGTTATCAAGGATTTAGTCTTGCTTGTGAGGGAGAAACATTTTTATCTACAAACGGTATCGATTATTCTCACCTATTGAATCTAATAAATAATATCACGACTTTGTACAACCTATTTATCGGTTACGAGATTAATCATTGTTGTAGTAAGCACCATACCTCATCAAGCTTTTGGAGGATGTACATGATAGTTGGGCGCTCTTTATAATGGTAAAAAATTTGAATCATTTACTTAACCCATCTACCATATGAGGAACTTGGATATTAGGTTGATTTTTTTTTTGTGAAAGCATCATTCTCTAAATCTGCCATTAATACTTTTCAAGGTATTTTTGACACCTTGATATAGATCTCTAGCTAGCTATGGAGTATCAATGGTATGGTTAATTTTGAGATACTTTTGATGGCATACCTTTTGTATGGATTGTGTAGTTTTCATGCTTCTTATGTATATGCTTCATGCATGGTATAATAACATACAATCTGAAAGGGCGTTCGACGCCGAGCTTTCTTTACTGTAAATGTTTATTTATGTATTTTAAATATGGTCAGACATCACACAGAATAATTTATAATTTAGTTAGTCCGATAAAACATGAATGACACCGCTCATAAGTCAGAATGGTTTACTGATGGTTCACCTAATGGAGCGAAATCGGTCCCACATAACAAGACGACGCCGCACCATTAACCATGACGGAATAAGCGATATCGCAGACAATTCGTAGAGCATAGGAAATTAACCCTCATCAGACACATGCGTGTGACGTCGGTCCATTAAAATGAAGTTGTATTTATTATTATGCCACGTCATCTAATAACAGATTTCAACAAATGCGATATCGAACATTGCAATGTTGCACTCTCTCTAGCACATCGACAATGCATTATTTCCCCCAAACATCTCTCATTGGTCGATCCTTGATTTGTCACATTATTAATTACTCAAGTTTTCTGCTAAAAAAATTATGTAAAAATTATAATTTACCGTGGTTATCAACCGCAGTTAAAAACCATAATCAGTGATGTATGTAACAACAACATGCGATATCACTTACGGTCAAGAACGACGTTGCAAATTTTCCATCCAACATCAGCCATGCCGACATTGCATGATGATGGGGGTAGTCTGCAGGCTTAGAATAGAGACTGACATTTCTCTATCGTCAGCATGGTCGTCAACTAAGGAATACTTACCTTAGTTATTTTCAAGAAAAATCGAGGTATAAAGTATACTTTTTACTACACCCACATTTACCCCAGTTTTTAGAGGGCTGAAAACCGAGGTAAAAACCCTTGTAGAACTGGGGTAATAAGTGTTGTTTCTTGTAGTGATCCCTCTAAAGTCAAAATCATCCTAAATGGGAAGGTTCTGACCAATATCATGGAGAATAAAAATTTTCTAGGACTAGCTATATATTTTTGATGCCTTGTTATAAATTTCTCTAAAGTCAGCGTCTCTCTTATTTCGTCAACCCAGAAAATAATCAAGTATGAACAGAAGCTAGTCTAGAAATGGGAGAAGCGATTGACCACTGACACAATCCTTGTGTTACCCGATGACATGATTGATTATAGTTTATACGGAAGCATTGGTAAATGAATTGGTGTACAGGTAGATACAAAGAGGCTATGTGATCGCTTATGCTTCTCGGAAGTTGAAACCCTATGAGAAGAATTACCTCACATATGACCTCAAACTTACTACAATAGTGTTTTCCTTAAAAAATGTTGACTCTATCTATGTAGAGTCACGTTTAAGGTAACATCATACCACAAGAATATGAAATAGCAGTTCTGTCAAAGAAACTTGAATCGGTGGATGAAGTTTATGAAATTATGATTATGTGATTAATTATCACCTTGTGAGGTGAATGTGATAGAAAACACCTTAAGGAAAAATAGAAATCTGGTGCATATGAATTTTGAGGCTAGGAGATAAAGATCGCACAAGATAAAGGAAAAAGTGCTTCCCCTTGATGGAAACTGCCAAAATTCAAATTTCTCCAATTGTGAAATGAGGGTGGATGTTTTTAAAGTACTTAGAGTGGTTTAAATTATCTTTATTGATGGGAGAAGATACCTTGAATTTGGATTCATGGAATCAATGATTTCACACAAATGGGTTGTTCAGGAGAGAGACAAAACGAGGGTAGTAATGGTTTGGGAAAAATAGAAATTTTGGAGTAGAAGTTTCAATGAATTCATGCTCCTAGAAAGTGTTAATGCTAGGGGTAATACCTCTGGCACTAACCAATTTGGGAAAGAAGAAACCTACAGAATTAATGAAGGTAAAAATGTTTGTTTTTGGAAAGTCAGTATTTTCTGACTAGCACAAAGCATGGCACGACCGTTCCATATGAAGGCCTCGTGCTAGTTCTTCTTACATGAGCCTTACACGACCCGTGCTTCCAACACCTTAATATTTCTAATAATTTTTTCATCCAAATCCTATTCTTTCCTGACCACAATCACGAGACTCGATCTTAGTTATGCCTCCCCGATCTTAGTTCTGCCGGAACCCACATCGTGTTTTGTTATGCCTCCCCGATGTTTTTTGATTGGAACTAATGCTTACACGTTCAACTCCCCTTGTGCTTTCCCTTTTTTCACCTCTGGCTCCTCCACTTTCTAGTTGGTCATCAAGATGGTATTAATCATGTCTGTGTTCTCTTCCTCATCTCTTTTGCGTTTGTGTCCTAGTTGTTGATCCAACCTTTTACCTTTCTCCTAAAAAGAATGCTTCCCTTTCATGTTCTGCCGGTCAGATTTATGATGCTCTCACTGCTGAATGTGTTGATTCTTCTTTGTCGCCTGACTCCCCCAACTTTGATCTTGAACCTCCTCTCTCAGGTCAATTGCTGTGATGTCTGTTCCTGGGACTTCTTCCTCATGCCTGTAATTTTGTGCTCCCATTTGCATTGAAGGTGTTCCTGTCAGTTTCTTTCTTATTTTCCTTGTCCATCGATTTCCTCTAAACCTCCTCTTTATGCGTTTCTTGATCAACTTCAGAGTTTGTTTCCCCTTTGTTACTGCTAGCTTGCTCTGAGTCCCATACCATACCTCCCCTGCTTCTTCTTCCTCCATATTGCCTTTCTGGTTTTCAGTCTCTTTTTCCGAGGATTCAAGTACTATGGGGTTTTGGGGTACTTATTTTACAGTTTTTGACTACACTTGTACAATCGGTACCATATCAGAATATTGGACATGATCACCTATGTTGTGTTCCCTTGACATATCTTGTTCCCGTGATTTCCAGTTTGCCCCCACTGCTATTTGGTTATTTGCACCAATTTCCTTAGTTTCTATCCATCTATTACCCCTATCAAGATTTAGTGTGCTAACAAACGACCTCTAATTTCCTTTTAATATAGAAGCTATCAGGGTTTCTATCATTTAGTTACCTGATCATTGTGGGGCCATCATTGTCTACATGAACTGATATTTGCCCACGTCTCTCCATCTCCCCGATCTGACCAGGCCCTCTCACATTAAACAGAAACATTTTCCCTCCATGCCCACCTTGTGTGATGTGAGCTGTTTCTTCTTCAATGAGAAATCCTACATGTGAGAACTCCTACTGGATAAAATCCATCCTGCCTCCAATTGTCCATTGGGTAAGTCATAATGTTCATTCTCCTCATGTCCATGCTTCTGATTCTCTGTTCCAGCTTTAGAAGGCGTCATATTTATTTCCATGTCTACTTGTATGATATCACCTCCTTGGCCTATAGTAATTTGAGGATCATCTATGTGTATCACATATTCGAAACCATATGGAACATTATCTTTTTGTAGATTCAGAAAGAACTCCACATTAGTGTGCATAAAATCTGCTGTGAATATTGTGAATCTCTTATGTGGATGATGTCCATGAGCCCTCATACTGGAAGGAAAAAGTTCCTGGGTTGGGTCGTATAAAATGTTGGTCCCTCTTGCGGCATTGTGCAACAAGAATTTGTTGTCTAGAAATTGCATGAGATCAACATCACTTTGAATGGGGCACCTTGATATTGGGTGTCCTATGCATTTGCACCGTCGACAACATTTGTGTATATGTTCATATCTGCAACCGACCCAAAACTGATAGCCATTAGGCATGTTTACATGATATCTGGGAATGATCGGGTTGTTTGGGTAGACATTAATCCATGCCCTTAAATACCGGATATTTCGTACAAGGACATGGCATATATCGACATCAACCACTTCGCCTACGTAATTGGTTATCTTTAGCGCCACCTCTGGTGTAAAGGACGCCGTTGGGACTTTGTATATCCTCACTTCTATCATAACTGTGTGCAGTTTAACTCTGCTTAATGGAACCGAGGGATTCCATCGGCAAACTGCAAACATACCTCCATCAATAGATTATGGAGTGTTGTGTAAAACTGTAGCCTCTCCGTGTGAGACTCTAGTTTGATGACAAAAAATTGTTGTTGGCAATGCTGCACCCTTTCCTGAAATACCCAATGCTTCAAGATGTATTGATCCACCCTCCAGATGCTATACTCTCTGTCATCTAGCCAGTACCCAAGAATGCAATTATGCGCTAATGTTTCCACCTTCGGAATATCTTCCTGGTTGATGGTTATTTCTTCTGCCATCTGATGATGTCTATGATGAGACGCCAAAATGCATGTATTTTCCTAAGCCTTTAGCATTTCTTTTGTTATCTTTTTGTTGGAAGATTTCTAGATTTAGGTAGGTTTACATCATAAGGGGTTTGGATAACCGTTTTTGGTTTTCATATCTAAATTCTTCATTTTGTAACCTAGGTTGAGTCTAATAGATTTTTTGTCCTTACAAGCATCTAGATTCCTTTTTGTGAGATTAATTTGTAGATTACTCGTAACCATTTTGGAGTATTTTATTGAAGGCCAGTCGCAAGGATGGTAGATGATTGAAGGCCACGAGTCAAAACGTGGTAGAAGATAAAATGGTCAGAGAAGGAAGACAAAGAAGTGGATGAATTATGATCCAAAAGTTTTAACCCAGTTCTGGGAACAATCCAAGAAGAACCAACCTATGAGGATGGTACCATTGTATTCATCTTCTTGAGCACTAAAAAATGACTACAAGAACTCTCATAACGGATCAACGGTTCACCCGTTGAAACGAAATTTGAAGACGCAATGACCAGCCGGGCGGATAAAGTTGATCGGGCGCGTGGCTTGAGCGCTCAACCCCATACTCGCGCGCCCCAAAATTTGAGGAAAACTAGCCCTAGAACGAAAACTGTGCGCCCGACTCGTGCCTCTGTGTGCCCGCGCGCTGAATCCCGCGCTCATCCCCGCTCGAGCACGCGCCTGACACGTCCTAGCGCCCATGTGCGCCCGCCCAATTGCTGCAGTCATCGCCCGCCCGAATAACTTTTTGACTAGTCTTTTCACCGAAACTTGTACCATAAATACCTCTTATCTTATCTTCATTCAAAACTTTTTTCTTGGCCGAACATTATCTTCCAAAAACCCTAGTTCTTCAGTTCTCTTCATATTTTCTATCTTTATTTATGTATGAATTTGCCCTTGAATGTTAGTATGATTTGTGTTAGCCAAACTTATCACTTGGGAGCAATTGTTTGAAGCTTCCAAACCAATGTAGTAAGACCCTATTTTTACTCTTTCATGAGCATTGGTTGTGAAGTATTTATTGTGCCATTAATGTTGTTTTTTTCATTTATGTTATGGGTGATTTGAGAATATGAAATGTTTGTATGATTAAGTGCTAGAAGTGATAGAAAAGTGTACAATTTCTTCTCACCTTTGGCATGAAAATCCAAGAAAATGGAATTAGAACTTCTTGTGGTTAAATGATGTTAATTTTGCTAGATGAGTATGTTAATGTTGTTTGTTATCATATTTGTCCTAAGGTAGCAATGAAAGATTGAATTTTGAATGTTGTTTGTTCTAGGTT
>JAULKM010106569.1:0-24170 GCA_032355605.1 Rubia tinctorum | reverse complement strand
CCCCGTCTTGACGTCGCATCATGATTGCTCGTGAACTTCTCACAGAACCTACATCAGCTAAAAGGAAAAGGGTTCTGAACTCAGTTCTTATGCATACAATCTGAGTTTGTCCCAATGCACATTAGAATTATTCAAGGTGTTCTTCCTCTACATTGTTGTTCACTAACATGTGCACAGTTATTTTTTCTTGTAATCTGAATCTGCACTTTATTAAACATGCCATTTATGCTGAGCAAAACCTACTTCTTGCCATTTGAATCTAAACATTAGTCCAAATCTCCAATACATAAGATGAACAGAACATTAAAAGACAAACTGAATTCATAAACGCAGGATCTGAAATTCAGAATCATACCTGAAGCTCGAACTCGTGGGGTGCGTTTATAGCTGCTACTGCTACTTTCTCCCATTTCTACGTCTTGATCAGATTCAGTATTGCTATGTTCAGAAGACACCACGACGGTGTTCCTCCTTCTCTTCCTCTCTTCAATCCCCTTCATTTTCGCGCAATCTGGTTTTTGAGTGGACTTAGCTCGGGAACTCCCACCATGAACACTCTTCATCTTTATATCAAACATCATAGTCTTCTTTTTATACTTCTCTTCAAGATCAGCCAACTTTTTCTCTCTCAAATGGAGCTCATACTCCCTCCTCACAATCCCTTTCGGTTCCAAAACACCGAGCTCCAAACTCCTCTGCTCCAACATCTTCTGTTTCGCATCGAGCTCATTTTGCCTCTCCTCCAAACTGCGTTCCATCGCATCGAACTCATTCTTCCTTGCTTCCAACTCTTTCTCCTTCGAAACAGTCTCTTTTTCCCTAGCCTCCAACTCTTTCGCTTTCGAATCAACACAATCTGCCAAATGCACCGCTGTCGGCTCATCTTCGGCATTCAAGCAGTTCTCCAAAAGGTTGTTCATCTCCTTCCACAGAAGCTGCATTGCACTCTGAACACCAACCCTCTTTTCTTTAGCAAGCTCCATAGCTCCAGATGATTTTTCAAGAAACTCCATTTCTCTGTCATATATGCTGCTATTTGGTTTATTTGTTTCTCCACAAAAAGTAACAAACATTGAAGATTGAAGAACATCTTTAAGGCTCCAGCTCAGGAGATCACTCCTTTGATACGTATAGTACCTTAGCACTAATGATATTTCTGTTTCTGAGTAAAAATTTTACGGTCTTCTCTGAAGCTAAAATCAAGGCAATACTATGTATAGAAACTACTGCACACGCTGCATGAAACGAGTAGTTGCCAGCAATAACTTATTGGTTGATGAATTATTAAGAGACCAACCTAGCACAACACCATTTACTCATGCGAGTTTGAAATTGAATGCATTCATTAATTGATCAAAACTAAAATATGATTTTATGTTTCACGAATTCTTATTTTAAACCGACTAACCGGGTCATTTTATAACAACAAAATCTCGGGAAATATCATTTTTACATAGGCATATGGAAAGACATGATTTAATTAGGATAATACGAATTAGAAGTTTATACTTTGGATTAACTACAAGTGAAACATTAGAGTTTTGGTTAGAAAATTACATATTTAGAGTAAAACATAGGCATGTGAGTTTACCCAAATAGCTTAAAACCCGATCTTGACCTGGATTTTAATTGCTTTAACCCTGCAATTTTTTCATTTTTATGGTAAAATTTCACATAAATCCCTGACATTTCCATAGTTTATGAAAATACCGTCTTTCAAGTGATTAACTCTTTCATAATTTCTTTTGGAAGAATGAAAACTTTCATTACCAAAACTTGTACAAGCAATGCTTACTCCATCTCTACTTCATTTTGTACTCTCTTCTACTTGCTTCTACCATCCATTTTGCACATTTTTCTCGTAGTTGCAGCCTCATCTGTTATACATTAAATTGCA
This sequence comes from Rubia tinctorum, assembly GCA_032355605.1. NCBI lineage: Eukaryota > Viridiplantae > Streptophyta > Magnoliopsida > Gentianales > Rubiaceae > Rubia > Rubia tinctorum. The sequence goes on along the minus strand of JAULKM010106569.1, from coordinate 22,273 downwards.
CACTTTGATTTTTGATAATTGACTAAAAAATATTTGACCATTCATCGGTTAGGTGAGAACAAGAAGAAGCAACATGACCTAGATCATAACACCATTGGCACCGTGGTTGATCAAAAGAAGCCATAATAGAAGAGACTTTTTTTTACGTCGCTGACTGGGCTGCGAGAAATGGAGTTAACTCGCGAGAAATTGACTAACTCGAGAAGATGCTGATTGATGAGGGGCGTGTAGAACACGCGCTTGGAGGGAGACAACCGCGGAGATGCACGCGCTGCAAAGTGACGGGCTCATGTGGATCACGCGCCCCTATCGCTGGAGAAATTGGTCAGAAAATGGGTTCGGAAGACTAGGAAAGAGATGGCCGAGAAAGCTGCTGGGACGTCGGAGTAGACGATGGTAAAAAACCGGTGGTTGAAGGTGAGTGAGGAGATCGCCGAGAAACCAAGATGGTGGGGACAACGACCGACAACAATGGATCGGCGTTGTCGGACGGCGATCGGTGGAGCAAAGAACAGGCGGACGCCGATGGAGGTCAAACGGCGGTGGAACAGGGCGGATGACAGCGGAAGATGGCGGTGGGCGGCGGCTAATCGGAAAAAGGGACGGAATTTTTTTGTTCAATTTGTTTAGTAATATCGGGAAGAGAAAGTGATGAAAGACAGGAATTTTAGAGAGACCTGACTGATACTATGATAGAATGTAAAACCCACAAATAATTGTGGCTGTGTGTATTAATATATTTAGAGAGTACGAAAGGTATACAAGGTAGAATCAGATATGGAAAAAGATATGTACAAAAGAAATTTTCCTTTCTTAACGTGATTCTAATTCATCTATTCTATTACTATGTACAAATAAAAATTATAAGAAATTAGTATTATGAAAATACACATTAAGACGAATCTAACACACTATGCCACATGATAATATCCTTACTTATATCAATATAATTTTATAGTTTAAATTAATCAGTCTTAACTAAAATGAATAATTCAATTGCAGATTAATGTGGTGCAGAGGGAGTATATACAATACAAAAGTCATTTCTATGTCTCTAAATGCAGCACAGGGTCTCAGCTAAAGCCATTTTAATCATTTCTGTTTTCCATCTCTTCCCCTTGCATTTCCTTGTAATCCAGTCTCTTTCAGCATCCAATTCACCCAGATTTTTGATTACCTACATCCGCTTTAAAACTTGCTGGGTTTTTCTGCAATCGAAAAACAAATGCTGCATAGTTTCCTCCCTTTCACAGAACATATGCTATTATGTTTAATCCACCTGCTTTCCTCGGTGTACAAAGTTTCTCCCATGCCACCGGAGCTATCTTTGATATCCCTTCTCCTCCCCACCATAATAATGATCTGCAAAGAGCCTCCACATGCCTCAACACATTCTTCGGAAGCATTGCACCCGGTAGTTAAGTTATTTGATTTATTGTATTCTTACTGCATAACTTAATAATTTGCTGCCATCTTGTCAATCAAAGGTTGGCATGTATGTATAAAGAGTCTCTTACTATCCAAGGGGACTCTTTCTATAATTAGTATAATTGTAATTTGATATTTATTTTTATTTATTGCAGTGAGTTACTCATAATTTGAAAACCTTTTAAAATGAATCTTAATATCTAAATAATTATAATTCAATCTTAAAATTATAAAAGTAAAATATTTTATGATTGGTCTAATCATTAGTCGATCGAACATAGAACATCGTCTTCTTATGTTTTATTTTTCATTTAATACACATATAATTTCAAGTTCTAATTTTCATAACCCTTACTGTGCATTTTATATTTTAGCTAAAACTAGATTTAAACTATTGTTCATTTTAAATTCTCTGACTTCCATGTCGGGAAAAAAGGTTGGTATTGATTTTAATATATACTCTCTCCGTTCTACAAATAAATTCTGGATTACTTTTTGCACAAAAATTAAAACAAGTGTATGTAGCATCTTTTTAGTGGGTAATGAGAGTGAGCCAACATAAATGAAATGGAAAAAAAAGAGCTATGACCCCATATTTATGGCTAAATGTAGAAAGATTAGAAATAAAAAGTTATTAGTGAGACGGATCAAAAGTGAAAATAGGAAGTTATTAGTGGGAGAAAGAGAGTATAACCCGGCAAACATGTCTTTCTAGTCGGGTATGGGAGAGACCAATCAGTTTTGGTTTAATTTGGTAAATTGTATTATATGCGGGCATCGAATCTTAATTAGGTGTATTCACATTAGGGGTGGTAATATTGATCCATAATCCGCGGGTGAAATGGATTATTTATTTTTAAACTCGCATGGTATGGATTAAATGGGTAAGAATGTAAATAGGGCATAAGCATGAATCAACAAAAACTTAGTTGCTTTTGTAAAGTCTCATTTTGATGGCAAGATCTTTTGCCTTAGTTTAACTTAGCATCTTCTTTTTTGTTTCTTTGTAATGGCAAATGCCAACTACTTTATTTACTTTCGAAAAGGTATGGGGAGCTATATATACCCTTCATTAAAAAAAGGTAAGAATTATATGGGTTTAAAAAATATGAGTCGATTGGATTGGTGAACTGATTGACCACGGGTTAATAAAATTATCATATACTATGCCTTAAACATTTTTATTATTCCGCCGGTCAAACTCCTTCAACAGGTTGCGTTCCAGATTGCTAATTTTCTAATCTGGCTTGAGGACAAAAGATCTATTAAGGTTAACTCCAAATTCCGACGAAACTCCAGATTCCGGTAGGTGGTGGTAGAGCAGCGAAGTAGCGGTGGCGGTGATTTTGGAGATGAAAAAGAAAAATAAATCTAGGGATATTTTTGTCATTAAATTTTCAGTTTTAAAAGTAGGGATATTTTATTCCTTTTGGGTTTGGTCAATGCCGAAAAATGCCAAGTCAAAGGCATGATAGTGCAGAAAAATTTTATCGGCATATTTACTGAAAAACTTAGGGTTAGAATCGCACTTTCAGATTTTACAGGGTTAGATTGACACTTTTAGAAAATAATAGGGTTAGTTTTGTATTTTGCCCAATAGATAATTTACAAGTATTCTATATGCATGAGTTTCTATAGAACAAGGAGGGACCAGACTGTAAACATCATATTTTTGGGACACAGAGCATAAATAATTGAGGAAAGAAAGAATCCGGGCTAGAAAAACTCGCAGGTCGATTTTTCTTCCAATTTTTGCGCAATACACTCATTTTTATCATCGGAATGGATGCTTCAACCAAAGCTTATGATGTTATATTAGAAGTATTTATTTTACTAAAGTCATGCGTTTTAAACTTAAATTTGTTCTTATAATGTAGAATCTTGAGTTTATATGTAAATTACTTTACTTATTTTGACACTAGTTTGGGATATTTTACTATCTTAATTTTAAAGTTTTAACTTATATTTTCATTTTAGTTGACATGTTAGTTTTTCAGCATGTCATTTTAAAAAGACTAAATTATTTTTTTGGTCCCCAATATATATCGCAATACCATCTTTTGGTCCCCGATGCCAATACCGCGTATATTCAGCAACCAACAAATACAAAATAATTTGTTTGGTCCCCAAAGGTGGTTTTGAGGTATTTTCAACAGTAAAATTGACCGAAAATATATAAAATGAGCATTATTCCTATGAGTTAAAAAAACTCAAAAAAGAAGAAAGGGGCAAGGGGCAAGGGGCAAGGGTTTTTACAAAGTTGGCGGCGCTGCAGTGATGTAACCTACGCCAGAGTGGCCGCCAGACGTAATCGCCTGTGGCCTACCAAGGGTTTCCAAAAGGTGAGCTGAGCTCCAGGAGGACGTTGTGGTGGAATCTGAGCTCCTCGCTATTTTGCTCCCCTAATCCTTCAATACTTCAGCGAATAGCAGACGACGGAAAGGGTTTGTTAAAGACGACGACCGCTTGGGTTTGTTGAAGACGACGCGGAGGCGAGGCAATGAGGCGGCGAGGAATTGAAGATAACTAGGCGGTGAGGCAACGAGGTGGCGAGGAATTGATGACGATGAGGCGGCAAGGAAACGAGGCGGTGAGGATTCAAGACGGTAAGGCGGCGAGGCGGCAAGGATTTGAAGATGACGAGATGGAAATGAATTTAAACCCTAGGTCACCGATGAAGTTGAAACGAGGCGATGGATAATTGGAAACGAGGTGACAGCAACGATACTCAGGGGTCCGGAGAAGCATTGGTGAATTGGAAACTAGGCGAAGCAGCAGCCCTGGAAAACCACCTTTGGAGAAGCTGCCAGAGACGAAGCACCAGCTACCGGAGATAAAACCAGTAGCTCCCGCCCTGGAGACGAAGCAGCCATCGACGAATTCTAATTTTTTAAAATATTTAATTAGTAAAATTATGAAAATACCCCTGGTTGTATTGGAAAACAATTTAGTCTTACTGGAAAATCGTCTTTAGGGACCAAACAAATTATTTTTGTTTGTTGGTTGATGAATATACGTGGTATTGGTATCTGAGACCAAAAATAGTATTGCAATATATGTTGGGGACCAAAAAAAATAATTTAGACTTTTAAAAATGAGGGAAAAGTGTGAAAACCCCTTATATTTTGCAAAATTGACATTCTAATCCTGCAGAATATGAAAGTGTAAAACTAACCCTAAGATTTTTAGTAACTGTGCAAGTATGCCCAAAATGCACTATTTCGGCATGGACTAAAGAAATTCTGACATAGACCTAATATGAAAAGACAACAATACCCCTAGGCTTAAAATTGAACAACAATAACCCTAAGATTTTTACCTTTACCCACCGTCGTTGCTCCACTTCCTCACCACCGCCCACCACCATCTCGCCACCAAATTATAAACCCTAGTGTCTCCGCTAGCCAACACCTGCCGCAAAATCAGAAACCCTAGTGCCACCTCTCACGCTGCTCACCGCCTTGACTCCACCGCCCGCCACCAAATCAGAAAACCCCCACTCTCAAGCTTATCCCACTTTCATATCTATATCGCTTCGGTAAATTTGTTTTCATCTCGCTTCACACGTGTCTTCATCTCACTTTACCGACTTAAATCTTGAGCTCCACCACTCGCTCATACTGAATGACGTTGTGTTGGGAGTTAAAATTGTGCCTCCGTCGCGAACGACATCACGACTTATGGCTGTAGTACGCCAGAGCCGGAGTTAGGTTCATGGTACATACATCGTAGAAGGTGAATAAGAATTTGAGGAGAAGAAGAAAAAATAAAAGAAGAAGAGAATAAGAAGAAAAAGTAGAAAACGAAGAATGGCAATATCATCTTTTCCTGTTATCCAAATTTCAATATCTTCAAAGGGGTATAATGGTTATTTTAAACAATTTTGGCCACAATTCGGTAGCTAGGGTAAGATTCACACTTTTGACTAAATAATAGAGTTATATTACACTTTCAGACTTTATAGGGTTAGATTGGCAATTTTGCAAAATAACGGGATTATTTTTTCACTTTTCACTAAAAATTAATATGGAAAATATACAAATATAATCCCATATACTTGAGAAAGTGCAGACATAAATCTGAGATAATTATCAGTGTAAAAACAACTCTAACTACCGAATGTAAGTGCAAATATAACCATGCGATACTATTTCAGGCGTTGACCGGCCTTGACTGCATATAAAATAACCAAAATGCCCTCTGACCTAAAACTTAAAAGTATTTAGACAATTTTTCCTCCCACCATCCCAGCCCAACCCTAGCCCTGTCGCCACCAGCCCTACACCCGGCGCCACCTCGCCTCCATCTCCGTCTCCAACGTGCGGCCCAACCTCTTCTTCCCAAGTCGACTCAAATTGCCGAGTTCTTGAATTTGGACTCGCTACCACCCCCTCTAGAAATCCCCCCGCCACCATGCCATGGTAAAGGAACTTCATATTAACAAATCTGACTCATTAAAATGGCGATTCTGGCCACAACACTGGATAAAAGAGGACAAGGTTAACAATGTGGCTTACGTTGATATCATCACCGACAGAATTGAAATCCTTGTTGGCTTTCTTTCCTATCCAGTAGGATTCAACCTTCTTCAATATATGATCCATCCAAAATCAAGGGTTCCGACGAGCTTCAGTGAGATCAATTGGGGCAATGTTCGGGTGATTCGATTGGATATAAGGATAAATTAAAAGAAAGAATAAATGAAGGAGGAAGAATATTAGGGATTCAAGCTATGCAGGTAATTTCAATGTTTTTGTATTTTTAATTTTTTAAGAGGAGCAAAATGGTCTTTTATCAAATCTCAGCCTTAAACTCCCGGAAATGGTTATATGTTCACATACACTAAATATCTAGGTTTATATTTGCACTTTCAATTATCACAGGGTTATATGTGCACTTTTATGAATTATTTAGGGTTATGTATGCACTTAGCTCAATTAATATTAATGTTTCTTATTTTTGAACATACAATTTTTATTTAATGTATTTATGATGTTTCGATTGCTTGAATTAAAATTAAAATTTTAATATTGATATTTCTGATGGTAAAAAGATAAGAAAAGGTGAAAAGATTGTGTGGGCAAATACACACAGTAAAGGTGAAAACAGTGACCATGATTCGTGGGCATGACCGACTGCGGATGTAGGTGGTTTTTCCGAGGGCATAGTTGATAAGTTCAGTACAGAAAACAAGTAATGGTACCACCAGTCAAGGGCAGGAAACATGGAGGAAGAAATGAAGAAGGAAGGGATTAGCGAAACTAGGATCAAAGTGATTAATGAGGTAGGTCTTCTAGATAGACTTGAAATGATGAATGAATCTAGAGTTAAGTGCTAAAACGACCCTATGTTTTGGTCGAAAGTGCCAATCTAACCCTGTAAAATCTGAAAGTGTAATTCTAACCCTATTATTTGAACGAAAGTGCCAATCTAACCCCGACAACCTGAAATTGATAGGAATTTAGTAAACTGGCCATTATATCCCTGATTAAACAAACCAAAAAAATGAATACATGAAAAGTCTATTTTGGCCTCCTCTCTTCTCTTCCTCATTAATTTCCAGGCCAAACTCATTTTCTTCTACATTCCAAACCCTAGGATGAGTGGAGAAACGCTAGGTTAGATTGACTCAACCATTATTCTTCTTCCTTATTTGGAATTCGCTGAACCTATTTCCTTATCGCCGAACCTGCCAAACCCATTTCCTCTCCTGAGTTGCTTTGCTGGGATGAGTGGAGCTAGAGTATCATCATAGGAAAGAGCGATGCGGCTGGGGTCGTGAGCATCCTCGAGCTCTCCAGATCTGCTCCGGTGCAGTGGTGTTGGGCGATGGCTGATGGAAGTGGTGGGGAGGTGGTGGTGGCGGGCGGATGAGAGGTGGCTGGTGGCAAGCAAGGCAAGGGTTGAGGGCGGAGGTGTTTCTATGAATATCCTTTATTAACATACGTTTCTTCCTCCTGAATCCATTTATATATTCGCTCTCAACCAACATTCCTACACACTTACTGTGTGAAATCCATATCTGCAACAACAAAAATGGCACACTTTACCTTTTCATATTTCCTTATGAATTTTCACTCAATTACTCTAAAATTAATGCTCCTGTTTGTACAAACTGTATGAGGGTAGTAGAAAGTTTTAATTAAACATGTCTCATGTTGTTGGGTGGTGCTTTAGGGTGGGTTAGGGTTTTAGGGCGGATGTGTTGTTGTAGGCAGGTGGTGTTGTTGTTGTGGGAGGGGGGTTTGTGAGTGTGTGGTAATTGGTGGTGGTGCGCGGCGGGGCAGGTCTGGGAGGAAGGGAGGGGCTGGGCAAGTTCTGGTTGTTCTGGGCGGTGGGCTCCAGAGCTGTGGCGCCGGTGATGAAGGAATGGAAGAGAGAGGGGTTAATTTGGGGCGGCTCTAGAGATGTGGGAATAGGTGGTGGTGGTACTTGGGTTTAAGGAGGAGATAGTGGCGGTGGAGCTGGGCAGGTTGTGGCAGCGGAGCAGGTTTTGAAGATGAAGAAGAAGAACTATAGGGTAGCAATGCCATTTAATTTTTAGTTTTAAAATTAGGGGTATATTTTTTTAAAATCTTTTTAGGTTTGGTCAATGTCGTGGCAAGTCAACATTGGAATAGTGCAAAAAAGTTATATCGACACATTTGTTGAAAAACTTAGGGTTAGAATCGGACTTTCAAATTTTACAGGATTAGATTAGCACCTTTGAAAACTAACAGGGTTAGTTTTATATTTTGCCCATGAGTCTAATAGGCATAGATGAGGTTGGTAGAAATACTGAGAAATTATAGGTAAATGTAATCAGTGGCTATAGAGTGCAATCGAATGGGATGCGTATTGATTTCATAGCATCTGCAATCATTGATGGTGAAGTAGAGATTGAAATTTAGATGGATGATGTGAAACCAGAGTTAAAATATTGGGAAAATACTTTGATAATGTATGTCATCGTGGGTGAGCTGACTAGTGACTAATGAGTCATTTATTCTACCAAATAAACTGGCTAACTAATCAAATTTAAATTAAAGTATAGAATAAGTAAGGCCGATTCCGCAGAGATCGAGAACAGTGTAAACAAAATTTTATTTCTAAAAGTCCATCTCTTGCAATACCATCTCATGGTGAGGCTAAAAACTGTATATAAACACTAAACAAAGAAAGCGTGAGTTTTAATAATTTACGCATTAATATGTAATTATTTATGATTTCAGGTAGATTTTAAAAAGAAGACTGAAATACAAGGACTAATGTGAAATTAACAAAAATTTCTCCTCCTTCCTTCCCTCATCCGCCGGATTCCATCATCGTCGCCGTCATAGAGCTTTGCCTTTGCGTCTTCGAGCTATCTTCGTTGTTTTATCGCAGGAGATCATCAACTTCAGTGCTTTTCGGTCGAACCGTACTTCCCTTGCGGTGTTTCGGTTGAATTCAAACTTGGCGGCGGGCAGGATTTCAGTTAAGAGAAAGGGTTGGGACAAGGATGAATTGGGTTTCGGATCTGGGTCAAAATCAAATGGCCCATTGGCTATGTTTGGTCATGTGTATCAAAATTTAAGTTTAAATATTAAACATCATATTAAAAATAATTAACATCAAATAAAAATAGCTAAACATCAAATTTAAAATATTATAATATACATCAAATTCATATAGTTAAACATCAAATTCAAATTATTTAATATCAAATTCAATCAGTTAGACATCAAATGAAAAAATAAATTAAATTAGTAGATATCAAATAAAACACTATAAATTTAAAATAAATATAGCTAAGATAAAATAAAGATATTAAAAAACATGAGGTAAAATATGAACTCTAAAAATTATCATAAAAAATTATAAAAACTTACGCATCAAATTAAAATAATTAAGAAAACAACAAAAACTCACATAAATATAGTTAATCATCGTACACAATAAAATAAAAATACAAATCAAATGAGAATACTTAAAATTTAATAATTACATTATGAAATATATCAAACTAAAATAGGTATGAAAACACACGTGGATTTTAAAACATCAAATTGTGAACTAAAATGTGACACTGATATCAGAAAAAATAAAAAATGTGTATTAAAATTTTAAAAATTAATTCGCAACGTTGAAACATCAAAAGATACACAAAATATAAATATAATATTTTTAAAAGATAAAGAAACATCAATATCAAAATTTTAAAATACTCGCTGAAAAACCAACACATCAATCAAAATGCAAGTATAAAATATAAAATAAAAGTTAATATAATAAAATATCACTAACTAGTGTCAACATGTATAAAGTGTCAAAATTTTAACATGCAAACATACTGTTTAAAATAAAATATAAAAATTTAACTTTAAAACACATGATTTTTGTGAAAAAAATGATTATGGAAAAATATCACAAGGTACTGAAAATAAAAATCAAGTCTGATAGTAAAAATTCGCGCATTGCATGAAAATGAAGAAAAAATTGATCTGTGAAATTTTTTGACCCGGATCTTTGACCCGCAATATTCTTATGACTCGGAATCATTAATTTTCCAATTATTTATGCCCAACACCTCCAAAAGAGGTATTTGCTCTCATATCCCTCATTCCTCTCCCAAACTTTCTTAAATTATATTTGAAACCCAATGTCTAACTAAACATCATAATATTGCACATTACTGTTTGGTTTCGCTGCGAGATGATCTAGCACAAGATTTTGTCTCTTCCTAAAGATTAAGTTTTTGGTTAGTTACGCCTTAATTTGATATTAATGTTATCTATTAATTAAGAAAACGATAAAACTAAATTAAGATGTCAACTGGACACAAATATCAATATGCGAATGAATTTCGGTAATCGATTAATTCATAATAACTAATAATTTATTTGATCACGGATGCAAAATAATTCAATTTGCACGAACCAACCAATTATAGACTTTCGAGAATCAGGTACAAGACATGGTCCAATTTCTTTTATTTTATCAATAGCCATCAAGATTCAACTAAAAACTAAATACTTCTCAATTTAAGATATAATCTAGCGAAAATCAGGTTTAAACTAGATTTAATATCTTAACAACATTAAGAACCAATGAAATCCAATTTAGACAATTTATAATCAGATCAACTTTCACAAATTATCCACTCACTATTCCCACTATTTTCTGTTAGTTTTGTCACTAATTAAATCAACCCACTAAATAAAGAAACAACATAATTTAACCGGCACTATTTCAAACAACTCAAGGTTTGATCAGATATTTAAAAATTAAGAAATAAAATATATGCAAAAAACAATCATAAATCCATACAAATCAAGTATCAAGAATAATTATGCCTCACATATAAATCATATCTAATGCCTCATTATCTTAAAATGGAAAAAAAAATTAGCTACCAAACATATTTATGTAAAATAAATGAAAAAAATAAAAATAATAATTAAACATAATAACCAATAAATAAAAAAAGAAACGAAATCATCAGGTGCTTGATTGTGATGTTCCCGCCGAGCTATCGTACTGATGATGGCAATTATGAAAAGAAAACGAAGCTGCCGGTGAATGAACAGGGAAATTGATATATTACGCCTTATATTATATTTGTTTATGTCCTAATATGTATGTATATATATATATATATATATTGTATAATTACATAATTTTATATAAATTAAATTTATACTTATACAATTTGAAATTTGTATTTATATTCTAAAATTTGAAGATAAATATATTTTATTTTTCAGATTTTCAAATTTCTGCATTTTCTCTTTATATCAATCACTATAATCTAATGAAATTTTATCTAAATACAAGTATTAATTAACATGAAATTAATAAACATAAAAATAGAAATAACACATTAACCAACATCAAAATAAATAAGCATAATTTTCACATATTTATGAAAAATCTAAAACGACATTTTATATATAATTCTAGTTAATACTCCCTCCGTTTATTTATTTGTGTCACCATAGATTTATGTGCTTGGATTTAAGTGAAGAAAATGAATGGATGAAATTGAATGTATAAAGTAAAAAGTAGAATGAGTGGATGAAATTGAAGGAATCTTACCAAAAATGAAAAGTGTGTCATTTAAAAAAGAAACATATCAGTTAAGTAAGTTTGCCACTTATAGAGAAATAGAGGGAGTAATAAAGATCACCTATTTTTTTTAAAATATTGCTTTATTTAATTCTGTAAATATAAATTTTAAAATTAAATATAAACTATATTTTAAAATTAATAATTATGAAATATAATTTTTCATTGCATAAAATTATAAATTCACAATAAAATGATTAAGTATCTCTTCCACCGTTCAACAAGATTTTTTTCTTCTTTTTATAAAAATGAATAATGGTTGTAAAACCATACTCCCACCGTCCCGCAATGATGTTCCTAATATGACTTTTAAAGTCAAAAGTATCAAATTTTAATGGCTAATATATATTTTTGTGAATGTAAAAAATATTTGAAAAATTATTATTTAAAAATATATGCTATGATGAAGTTAAAACCATATCACATGCTAATAATTTTACATATATTAAGTGAATTTAATGGTTGAAGTTGGTTCAGTTTGGCCATAAAAGTCAAATTAGAAAGATCATTGTAGTACGGCGGGAGTATATAATTTGTTTCTCTCTTATGGTTCATAGGAGAACCGTGGCTTCACAGGACGAGAACCGTCCCGGCGAGACCCACAGGATGAGAACATATCCGCGAGAACCACCGTCGAGAACCCATCCACAAGAATCCATTTGCGAGAACCACCGTTGAGAACCCACTGCTGAGAACCTATCAGAGAGAACCCACCATCGAGGCCCACCTGCGAGAACCCACCGGTGAGAGTTTTCGCCAAGACCACCGGCGAAGCCACCACCAGGACCTCGCGCGAGAGCCATCGGTGCCGGAGAGAACTTCCCGTCGAATACCTCCACTCTGATGACCACCGCTCGAGCCCCAACCGTAGCTCTCTGCAAATCCGATCACTTCCCCGCTCCATCGCAGCCGCAGTTCTCTGCAAATCCCGCCGACGAATCTATAGTGCAAGAACACCGGCGACGAGGCCATTCCCTCTGGCGATGAGGCATCAATTCCCTCCGGCGACCGCTCCCCACCACACCGGCAACTCGAAGGATGGTTGAAATATTATTTTGAGCGCACCGGTTTCCCGAGTCGCACGCTCTGTGCGGTGAGACGAACGATTAACGTGTAGTATTATGAAATTTAATTGTAGATGAGATTTCAAATATAATTTAAGAAAGTTTGGGAGAGAATTGAGGGATATAAGTGTAAATACCACTTTTTGGGGAGATGCCAAAAATAAACAATCGGAGAATTAATGATTCCGAGTCATAAGAATCTCGCAGGTCTTGTTGGAGAAATTCACAGATCAATTTTTTTCTCGTTTCCGGTCAATGCATTTGTTTTTACTACCAGACTTGATGTTTCATTTTTAGTACTTCCTGATTCATCCAAACCTTATGATGTTTTTTCATAAGCCTTTTTTCCCACAAAAATAATGTGTTTTAAAGTTAAATTTTGATCTTTTATTGTAAATCTTGTGTTTGCATGTTAATTTTTTTTACACTTTATACATGTTGACACTAGTTAGTGATATTTTATTATCTTTAATTTAAATTTATAATTATACTTTTATTTTGATTGATGTGTTGGTTTTTCAACGAGTACTTTTAAAAATTGTTAAGGATGTTTCTCTTTTTTTTGGAATATTTATATATTTTTGTGTATCCTTTAATATTTCAAGGGTATGAATTAGTTTTTTTTAAATTTTAATATGGATGTTCTATATTTTTTTATATCTGTGTCACATTTTGATGTGACACTTGATGTTTTAAAATTCACAATGTTTTTATTTGATGTTGATTTTATTAGAACTTGTGTTAATGATTTTCAATTTATTTAATTTGATGCTTTATGTTTTATATTTGATGTTTAATTATTTTGATTTGATGTTGAATTTTTCTAGTATTTTTTAATGATTTCCAATTAATTTGATTTGATGTTTCAAGTTTGTATTTGATCTTTAATTATTTTGATGTACTCTTGGAATTCTTAACATTTTTCTATGAGTTTCAATTAATTTTATTTGATGTAATATGTTTAATATTTGATGTTAGAGTCCGTCTCCTGCGAGATCATCTCATAGTGAGACTAGGGACTAGAGTGGAAAAAGGCAAATTGCAAATCAAATTTGGGGGTCAGTTTACAAATTTTATTTTCTTGGTGCCAGAACGAAAACTTGTAGAAAGATGGAGGACCATCCTGCAAATGCACAAAAAATCACACCAAACACGTCTTTCTCCTTCATCTCTCTTTTCCGCCACTGCCTTGTTTTCTTTGCCTCCGCCGCTTTCCTTCTCTTCTTCTCCGGCCGCGATAACGCCATTTCCTTCGCGCCTCCTCCGACCAACAAAACCTAGCTTCCTCGCTCATTTCTGTATCGCCTTTATTGTCTTCAAAATTTGTTGTAGTTGAAAATCCTATCATATTCACAGGGTTTGCGTTGTCTCCTCACCAGTACAACGTCGTCTACTCGCCGGAAGCGTCGTCGTCGTTGAGGCAGTTCCAAAAGGGGTCAGATTCGAGAGGTCTAGGTCGGATTCGCGAGATCAATCGATTCGTCGGCGTCGGCGTCAAGGTGAATTCAAGGGTTTTGCGTCGGCGTCGTCAAGGTTGGATTAATCTTGAAGGTATTGCGCCGACGTCGTTGTCTGGGTAGTGCGCGAGGTTGCCAGTCATTCCGACGACTGTGCAAGGTTGCCAGTCAATTGCGCAATACCCGATCAATTTACCGGTGTGTTTGATTTTCCGATGGGTTCAATTTTTCGGTAAGATGATTCAGGCCAAAATCGGCCCAATTGTTTAGGTTGGGTTTTGAATGGGCTAAATTATATTCGGGATTGTTGTTTTAAACTCAAATAAAAACAAAAACATATCATGTGCATTGTAAAAGATCAAATACATATAGTAAAACATCAAATGTAAATAGTAAAAGTATATGAAAAAAAATCAAATGTTGGCTTTATTATTGTGCTTCTAAACAAGTAATCATACAAGTATTTCATATTCTAAAAATTCCAACAACATTAATGAATTCAACAACCAACATTAAAAGCTCATAAATGCACAATAGCTATAGCATTAAATAGGCATAACGAGTTTTCAAGACATGGGCTTAGAAACCTTAATCACTTTCTCCCAAGACTAAGTTTAGATACTAGAATTCATACTAAACATCAAAATAAGTTCAAACATAATCTAAGATAGAAATAAGATGAAAAATGGATGAAACTAGGTGTGGAACTTGTAGAAACCGGGAAGAAGAAGAGAGGAGAGAAAAGAGGATAAAGTGTGATATTTTTAGTACAAGAAAAATGACAACACATTTTGGCCACATGTCCGTAGTGACTCGCGACCAGTTCCTCGCGAGTTGCGACGGAGCCAGATGCAGCTTCTTGATTTCATTTCTTCTTCTTGTCTTGTAACTCCCTCTCTATGTCACTTCTCTTAAAATCTTCAATTCTTCAAGTATTTAAAAGATGAAATTCAGAGTCTTCAATGGTCTTCGGTCTTCAAGTCTCGATGTTATTGCTCCGTCACACAAAATCCACTAGAAAAGCCATAAGAGCGTAAAAGTTGCTCTTAACTCTCCTAAGAGAATTTTGAGGTAAAACACAAGCTCTAGATGAAAAAAGAGCACAAAAGTGAATCCAAAAGTCCCAAGATATCCACATAAAATGGAGACATCAATCTTCCAGGATGGTTACTTGATCTTCCACAGGTGTCATTCAACGTCGCGACTATTTTGATATCCATGCTCACGGTCTTCTAGTGGCTCTTCTTCCTTAGAAGGAGCTGACTAATTATCATTCCGCTCTTTGGGATTCTTCTTCGATTTTAGCCATGGACGAAGAGATTGCAGCCCTTCGTAGTTAATATACTTGGGATCTTGTTCCATGCCTTTTAGACGTCAACATTGTTGGCTCCAAATGAGTCTATTAGCTGAAGTATCGACTTGATGACATAGTGGATCATTACAAGGATCGCTTAGTGGCTTAGTGATTCTCTCAAATTCCTGGTTTTGACTTTGACCACATGTTCAGTCTAGTGATCAAAGCCTCTACCATTCGGAACGTTCTTTGCGTTGCCACCATGCGAGCCTGACCTCTTCATCAAGTTGACGTCAAGAACGCCTTTCTCAACGGCATGCTCGATTCTCCAGTTTATATGGCACAGCCGGTTAGCTGCAAGGATCTGGTTCATCCAGAGTATATATGCCATCTGCGTAACTACATCTACGGTCTAAAGAAGGCTCCCCGGGTTTGGTTTCAGCGGTTCAGCACCTATCTCTCTCAGCTTGGTTTCATTGCAATTCTGCTGATACTTCCTTATTTGTGTTGTCTCGGGTTCTTCGCTGCTCTATTTTCTTTTCCATATCGAAGGCATCATTCTGGTTGGAAATGACTCTACCCTTATCTAGCAGTTCATTGATCGCACACATCGGGAATTTTCCATTAAAGATTTGGGTGTTCTTCATTACTTTCTTGGCTTAAAAGTTACGCCTGCTTCCTCATGTTAATGGTGAGGTTAAACCAGCGGTGAGGTACTGGAGAGCCCAAGCCTACTTCCTTAGATAAGCACCATTAACCTCACCATTAACCCCATCTTTGGTTGGTGCGTATCTGACTCTCTGTCGGTCTTTTGATGGATTGAAAAGGCTTGGCTCTCTAGTTACGCCTACTTCCTTGGGTGCGTATATGAGAATCCAACGTTTCGCTTAAAGGAGTTGTTAGGATAAGTCAGATTCATGACTAGATCAGGATAAGTGTTATGACTAGATTAGAGTTATTCTTTATTTACTTATATTGTAACATCTCTTCATATTCATCCTATGAAACATGATCATTTATGGGAAAACACTTTGTCACTCAGTTTATCCCAATCGGATCACTTTTATAATGCATGCAATCTATTTTACACAATAGAGAAAATGAATTCGGTGTAATCATCATTGTTCACCTTTGACCCCTTTTTTCCTAACACTTTTGGTCTCTCAACTTACAATACTATTGAGACGTGGCCACTCTGTCAGTTCATACCTTTAACTGAGAAATTTATTTGGTTAACTAAGGGTAAAAATTAATTTTCATAATTTTTATTTACAAACTTAACCCCACTGCTTCTTTTGTTAATTACAACCCAGCCCCTAATTTATTTTAATTACAACCCAGCTCCTCCCCTATTTTAATTTAATTACAACCCAGCCTCTCACCTTCACACCACCCCTCCGCCTCCTCATCTTCAGCGCCACCACCTTCCCATTTTCTCTCTGCTCGCAGCCAAATTCCCCCGCCGCTGCGAAGCACTCAAACTCTTGAGCTCATACAGCAACTCTGCGCCGCTGAGATCAAACTCCAGCCGTTGATATCGAGGTTACGGTAGTCCAGAGCGAACAAACGAGGAGTACCTAGTGAGAAACGAAACCAGTTTTTTGAACCACCAAGTTTAGTTGGAATAATATTTTATTTCAGACATTTTCAAAATTGGAAAAATAAAAATCAACGAAGATCCTGTAGAGAAACAAGTTGACTCCCTTTGGATTCTGACCTCCTCTTCTTTCTTGAAATTGCTAAAAATTTTGTCACAAAAAACAAATCTTTGATGGAACTGTCGTAAGATTTAAGTTTAGATGTCTCAAGAAAATAAAATCTTTTAGCCTTTTACACCAATTTGAGCAGGGATGGCGGCGGGGAGTAGGGCTGGTAGAGCTGCTCGTTTGGGTGGCTAGAGGAGGCGGACTTGGAGGAGGGAAGGAGGACGAGGTCTTGGACGCTGCCGAGTTTGTGACTAGAGCTGAAATACATATGGGTTTTCATGGGGCTTTTCGGAGAGGCTTTTGGAGGTGAAAGAGGCTCCGGGAATAAGGTGTATTTAATTGGGTATAAGGTGTGGCGGCGGCGGAAGGGGGAAGAGGAGAAAGGCTGGTGGGGCGACGGAAGGGAAAGGGGGAGAGGGAAGGAAACATAAAAAAGAAGATAGAAATAGGAAAATTGAAAAAAAAATTAAAAAGGAAAAATTAAAAAGAAAAGCAAAATTGATAAATGGTTATTTTACCATTAAAATTGATGTTTTGACCTGACTTAACGCTTTGATCTGACTGAGTGGCCATGATTCAAAATATTTGTAAGTTAAGGGACCAAAAATAATCAAAGAAAAATAAGGGGTCAAAGGTGCGATGGTGATAGTTAAGAGGTCACCGAAGTCATCTGCTCTTTACAATATTCTGTAACCTGAGCATCATGCAGTCCATTTTATACATTATACAATTAAAATTTGTTAGTTTTCTTTTTGAAAGATAGAATGTATACAAACTTTAAAAATTAGAAAGATTAGAAACGAATGTATACAAACATTCGAAAAGAAAAAAAATATCTTGAAACAAATGGAGGTGAATTAGAGGAACTGAAACATTGGTCTTGGCCCTTGAGGCATGCAGAAATGAGAACTTGACAAATTTACGCCACTGAAGTTTCTGTCATTCATATTCTCATATATTACGATGATTCTATTTGACCTTGCGTTGCTTTTTTTTTTCTTTTTCTTCTTTTCCTCCTGTCCCTTTCTTTCGGGAAGGCCCCAGATTCATCTCAGAATTATGGTAATATTTCAAGTTCCTTGCACCCGATTACACTAAGGTGAATATTCTTCAAGATTTCCAACCATAAGATTGGAGTATACCTCAGAAACAAATTGTTTGTTGAAATCTAGAAATCCAGTGACAGCTTTCTTCATACCAATTATCTCAAAAAAAATTAGAAAATCCACTGAATTTATAGGCTACCAAATCTACAAGCCTTTTAGCAATTACCCTCCTCTGAGAAAATACTTCACTCATATCCTCACAGTTTGCATCATAGAAAATCTCAGAAAGAGCATGACTTACTGGAGGAGGTGGTAGTACAGTTCTCTTCTTCTTTTTGAGAGGTGATTGTGCCACCTTACTCTTCTTAGATGGCTGTGAAGACTCAGCCACATCAACCTTCCTCTTAGCCTTCCTATTTTGTAAGAACTTATCAAGAACTTCATCACTGGAATATGTGAGAACAGGTTCATGATCTGCTTGCTGCTGTTCAGTGAAGTGTGTTCCAACATACTGTCCCTGTGTTGGAACATATTGTGATTTCTCCTCTGTTTCAATAGTCTCCATTGTGGGGTCTTCTCCCCCTCTCATCAACCCCTTAGAATCATCATAAGTCACTTCATCATACATTGGAAAGTCTTGATTTCTCATAATATCCCCACCAGAAACCAAATCAGCCTCATCAACTTCCATCTCATCTCCATGCTGGTATGTTGGAACATTCCCAGCATCTGCTTCTTGATCACTGTCGGACAGTTCTATCACCAGAGGCTTTGAAGCCCTGAGCTTTTCAACCCTCTTAGCATTCACGTCATCAAAGCGAACAACATTCAACGGATCTGTAGACCTAATTACTTCCAAGCCCTCAACATCTGCATCAGAAATCTCTACAATTTTCTCATAACTTCTACCAGGAATATAAGTATAAGCATGGAGCATATCTTTGACCCTATGTTCCTTATACTCTCCCCTCAACAATGTAACTTCAAAATGCTCAATGTCATAAAGATCTCCTATATCTCCTGAGAGCACTTCATCTTTAACATGCAAAAACTCCACTTTAGGTTTTCTAAATTCCTCAAATCAATGGAAACACGGGTTGCTTGTATCCACTTAGAAAATTCATCCAAAGAATCAAAAATATTTCCCTTCCAAATTACTTGAGTGGTTTCAGTAACTGTTACCTTTTGATATTGCAGTTTCTTATTGCTTAAAGAATCCTTCTCAGGTTTAGCAGAGGTTGATGAATCCTCCTTGCTTGGTGATTTCTTCTCAGGTTTGCAGAAAGTGAGGAGAATAGGCTCCATGTTTCCGGCCATTGTATAATTACGGTAGAGTCTAGGTTGTCTAAGGAGTTTTCTCGGATTGCACAACTTCCCAAGACAAATTCAAAAATTTCGAGAGTTTTGATAGAGGAAGGAGAGTGAACTTTGCCGAAATAGAGGGAATGTGGAGAGATTGTAAAATTTGAACTAAAAATAACTCCTTCCCCCTGTTTTTCACCTCTCTAACCGTGTCCACTTTAACTCTAAACATACCATCCAACCACTTCAACTATTCATAACAACTTCCAGCAGCAAGATACTCAGTTTCAGCAGATGATAAAGAAATTGAATTTTTCCTCTTACTATACAAAGAAACCAAATTAGTACCAATAAAGAAACAACCTCCGGTAGTGCTTTTGCAATCATATACATTACCAGCCCAAACAGAATAACTATAACCAATAAGATATGATTCTTGATTCTTAGAATACCAGATTCCATAATCAGAAGTCCCACTAACATATCGATTAATTCTTTTTTACTGAAGTCAAATTAGTTTCCTTAGGATAAGTCTGAAACCTTGCACAAACACCTACGCTGAAACATATATCTGGTCGACTAGCAGTAATATACAATAAACTTCCAATCATGCTTTTGTATAATTTTTGATCGGCTGAAACACCTTTCTCATCCTTCACTAATTTTTCATGGTTTCCATCGGAGTTCGAATAGCACGTGCACTATTAAATCCAAACCTCTTCACCATATTCAATGCATACTTGATTTGGTTTATGAACAAACCATTTTTCTCTTGATTAACTTGAAGCCCTAGAAAATATGTGAGTTCACCAATCATGCTCATCTCAAACTCGGCCTGCATAAGTGACACAAAATCTTGTACCATAGATGATGAATTAGAGCCAAACACAATATCATCCACGTAAATTTGAGCAATAAAAAACTTTGTGGATTTGGTAAGCACAAATAACGTGCGATCTACTTCCCCTAGATGATAACCTTTCTGAAGTAGAAAGTTAGTCAGTCATTCATACCATGCTCCAGGTGTTTGTTTCATACCGTATATGGCCTTCTTAAGTCGATACACATGATGTGGATAATGAGGATCTTCAAATCCTTTAGGTTGTTCCACATATACCTTCTCATTCACCACTCCATTTAGAAAGACACTTTTCACATCCATTTGATATAATGTAAAATTCATAGTACAAGCAATGTCAAGTAAGATACGAATAGATTCTAACCTGGCAACTGGTGCAAAATTTTCATCAAAGTCGACACCTTCCACTTAAGTATATCCCTGTGCCACCAGTCTAGCTTTATTGCGAGTAATTTGACCATCAGCATCAGACTTGTTCTTGAAAATTCACTTTCTACCAATAACATGTACACCTTTCGGACGGGGAGTAAGATACCATACATCATTGCGTTCAAACTGCTTGAGCTCTTCTTGCATTGCCGCAATTCAGTATTCATAAAGTAATGCTTCCTTGTAGTTCTTTGGTTCAATGAGTGAGATGAAACATTGCAGTTCGGTGAGCTCTCGGTAATTCGCTCTAGGAATTGATCGAGTTCTTCTTGAGATCGGTTCCGGTATCTCCTGTGTTGGAATATACGGACTGAGTGTGGGGAGGATGTTTCACCATACTCTTCTTCTTGAGACACCGTTTGCTCTTCTGCTTGATCTTGTGTTCCAACATAGGCTGACGACACTGGAGGATTAATCTGTGTTGGAACATACTCAACATTTGGTTCATCTTCTTTCTTCTTTGAATCCTGTTTGTTATCCTAATCATCTACAACAACATTGATTGACTCCATACGCGTATTTGTGTGAAGATTATACACTCGGTATGCTAGACTATTCACAGAATACCCCAGAAATATACCAACATCACTACGATTGTCAAACTTGGCCAATGGATCTCTATCTCGTGGAATATAACACTTGTTTCCAAACACATGAAAGTGAGAGAGACTTGGATTCCTTCCCTTCCAAATCTCATAAGATGTCTTGTTGGTAAACGACCGATGACACATTCGATTGATAGTATAACAATCTATATTAACATTTGTTGTCCACCATTTTTTTGTATGTCTTTTCCTGCAAGCATGACTCGAGCCATCTCCTGAAGTGTTCTATTATTCCTTTCGACAATGTTATTCTGTGGTGGAGTGATTGGAGTGGATAATTCATGTTGAATACCAAGTTCATCACAGAAATCACGGAATTGGAGTTTTTGAATTCCCTACCATGATCACTTATGATTCTAACTATCTTTCCAACCAGACTTCCTTTCTCTATCTGCAATTTTATCACCAAACTTGCTGACATGGTCCGCAAACAATTCCACTTTTGGTCGTGAGGAAGGGCATACCTCGTACTACCTTTGAATTTGAGATTTTCACCAAAATTTTGTAGTTGATATGACCAAGCTTCATATGCCACAGAGTACCTTCATCTTTCTTTGAACTTAGGAATCACACTTCTTTGTCGAGAAGATAACAATTGTCTGATGATCGAATACTAGAAAGTACTTTATCATTCCCATGTCTCACCACACATTTGTCTTTCCAAAATTCAACTTTCATATTGTCATCGCACAACTGACTGATGCTTAAAAAGTTCTCTTTTAAATCCTCAACGAGCAACACACTTGTAAACACTGAAAATCCTTCAATGTGCATTTCACCTTTGCCAATGACATGGATCTTCTTCCCATCTCCAAAGGTAACAAACCACCATCATATGGTTTTATTTTTATCAAAAACTCCTTAGTTCCAGTCATGTGATGAGAGCACCCACTATCGAAGTACCACGAGTCTCTAGAATGTGCAATAAGAGAAGTATAAGCAACAAAACAAGTATTCATGCATTTTAGAACCCATACCTTTCGAACCATCTTTGACC
>JAULKM010106556.1:0-24172 GCA_032355605.1 Rubia tinctorum | reverse complement strand
CAACTATCTACTTAGTTGTATTTAGTAAGCATATTGGGTTTAAAAATAGTATCTTTGAGAGGTACGGCGACGACCTCCCAATATCTCTATTAATGATTTGTTCAGGATGTCGAAGCAAGGCATGCACTATTTAATTCTGTTATTGATCAACATAGGAATACAATATGTAATTAATACGTGTTAAGTATTGTGCTACTAAATTCGATCAATATAACTCAACAAAATTCATTCATTTCAATACTATTGAACGTATATAATGATAATATCATAAAAAAGTAAATAAAAAATTAAACAAACAATTAACATAGGAAAAAATAATAATCTTTTATTATTTATCATGCATAAAATCAAAAAGTTCAGAGAAAAGTGCGTTTTAACCCTATGTTTTGGTAGAAAGTGTAGAAATGACCGTGTAAAATCTAAAAGTGCAAAAATAACCCTGAATTTCGTTGACCGAAATGTCAACGGTTGAATTGGCCGGAAATAGGTGAAATGACCATTATACCCCAGAGTTTAAAAAATAAAATAAAAATAAAAAACCATTATACCCCTATCATCTTCCTCACTCCATCAGTTTCTCACGCCCAGAATCTCCTTACACTTTCCTCACCCCGCCTGCCACCGAGCTCCGCCCACCACCGCCACCCAGCCCTCCTCCTTGCCCCATCCACTACTTAGCTCCGTCCACCACCACCCCTGTCACCCAGTTCACCTTCTTACCCTGTCCGTAGAAATCGATCTTTGAAAAAATACCCCAAACTTCAATCCCAAATTCCCAATCTCATCTCGATTTTCAACCCAAAACCTTCATCTTAGTCTTTAAGATCTCATGTAGGGGAGAGTTGGAGCGCGGCGGAGCATTGTGGCTAGGCTAGGGTGGAGCGTTGTAGGGGAGAGGTGGTGGCGGGGGAGAGGTGGAGGGTTGTGGCGGGGCTAGGGTGGAGCGCGATGGGGGAGGGAAGAAGTGGTGATGGCAATTGAGGAAGAGGTGGTGCGGGTTGTCTTAGGTTGGGGTTCAGCGGCTGCGGTGAAACACCTCTGAGTACCTCTCACCGATTCACGGCTTATGGACGTGCTCAGGGGTAAAACTTTTTTCTTCACTTTCTCTTCTTCTGGGATTTACTTATTAACAAAGGTGGGAGGTGGAGGTCACAGTGGTGGACAACGGAGGTGGTGAATCGGTGAGGTGGTGAATTGGTTGGGGATGAAGATATTGGTTGGGAATTGACAAGGTGAGGTGGTGAATTCGTTGGGGAATTGGCAGCGGTGAGTGGTATATAGCAAAGGTGGTGGACGATGAGGTGGAGAATAGGTTGGGGGAATCGATGGCAGTGAGGTGGTGAGTTGGGGAATCAGTGGCGGTGAGGTGGTGGACAGCGGTGAGGGAGGCGATGAGTTGGGGAATCAGTTTGAAGATTTTGATGATGATGAGGAATCAGCGGCAGAGGCGCTGTTGCTCGGTGGCGGAGATGGTGGTGATTGGAGGCGAAGGCGGTGGTGATCGGTAGTGACGGCGGCGGTAGTTTAGGGTTTTGAAGATGATTATGGTTTTTATTAAGAAGCAAGGAAGGGTATAATCGTCTTTAAAAAATCTATCTTCAGTCCAGAGGTATTTCTGTCTTTTCGTTATTATTCAACGCCGGACTTACATCGATCAATGCGGGAATTCGGCCAAATGGGTACAACTACACATTTTGACAAAAAGATAGGATTACTTCTGCACTTGCAGATTTTAGAAGGTTATTCCTGCACTTTCTCAGTATTATGGGTAATTTTTGCACTTTTTTCAAAAGTTTAAATTACAAATAATCAAAGCATAAATCACGTTTTCAAGTAATGATCACAAAGTGATGGAGTCACGAGTAAAATTGTTACCCTTGAAATGAATGAGTCCTGCCGTGAACATCGTTCCCTAGGGTAAAACCATCGAAGTAACAATTAACTCATAAGAGTTAACTCCAATTCACGGAATGGCCAAAGGACTATCTCCGACAGAGAAAGAAATAAGACTCGAGTTTAGAATATGGATAAACTTGAGAAATTGCGCGAGTTTCCTGACCGATTTAGAGGTTCTATTTATATTACCTAAGTGACCCTAATCATGGAAATGTGATATTATGATTTTCTTTAATTAGAGAAAAATATTCTCCAATCACCAACTTATCAAATCCGAGAACATTCCAAGAATACATGAATTAAATCTCATGGACTACAAAGAAATATTTCTGCAATATTTTTCAGCACATCAAACATGGTAAACCACATATTTGTTTAAGATATGACATCACACAAAATATGAAATTTTTTCTTTCTTATCTTTTAAGAATTACACACAAGTAATTTCATATATTACACGATTGTGCCTTCTAGACATTTTCACACGGTCCATATGCGTTTTAGGCAGTCTAAAGAAAATTTAATCTGGGCCAATTTTTGCCTAATTATTCTCTTTCAAGTGTGACACTTTGATCATCCATATCTCATTCACATTTGATCCATTTTGAGAGTTCAAAATAGTTGATTATTTAGTACCTGCAAAGGAGAAATCAAAAATGACATCCACCGACCCTATATCCGTTTGGGCCCCTCTCAAAATGACGCCCAAAGTTAATGAAATTTAACCTTCTAACCATCATTTTCCAACAGTTTCCAATATTTAAACATTTCGATCACTTAAAATAACTGAATTTATTATTTCCATAATTAATCCTCTAGAGAAATGAACATTGATTGAACGAAATTATTCCAACAATCTTGACATTGATCAGGATCCTGAATAACTTTTCATACTCTATGTGAAAATAATTCTTCGTTTCTAATTCACAAATTACAAATCATAGATAGCCCATAACCATCAAACCATTGTCTTTAAATAGAGGGAATAGCATTTTTTCTGCATACTGGGCATATATTTTTCTGCTCAAGCCATTCCTGTATGCAGTCAATATGATAAAGGTGGCCACAATCAAGATTCACTCGCTCCTCATCCTTCCCAAAATTTTCCTATTATCAAAGACAAATTAGTTATATGGGAATTAAACAGAGAGTAAAAATCTGACTTGTTAATTTCAAGTAATGTTTTGATTTTTAATGAATTGAACTAAACTAAAATTAAATACAGAGAAAACAGTAACAGTGGATCAAAACTAAATTAAATAATACTCAATTTAAATTTACTGAACTTAACTGCATATAAAATGGAAAAATTATGTAATTTATTACCAAGCAAATAGGACAATATTGCTCTTCACCGGGAACTTCATTTTGGTCAGTAATAATTTGGAGACGTTGATTCAGTCCCTCCAAAATAGCTTCAGTTCGCAATCTTGAGTGAACAACCCTTCTTGTATCTCGTAGGAGATCACCTTGAAATACCTAATATCATATAAACAAAACTTAATACTGATGAAAGTTTCTACTCTATGAATATTGGACGCAGCAAAAATGTATGTTAGTAGTACTTTGATTAATAAAAGAGTTTGTCTCTTGAAAGACGGTGGAAAAATCAAGATTTAAACGGAAAATTAGAAGAAATCAAGATAAAATTTTTGGGTTGCATTAATCGGGTCATACTTAAACTTATAACTATTACACATTGCATAATAATATTTTAATATTGGAACTAAAACGTTTTATATTTTTATCATTGTAATTCAATCCCATTTTTTCATATGCATATAGAAAGACGGGTTTTCCCAAAATTCTGTGGTTGTGATAATTGAAGTAACAAATGTCTATTTACTTACCTCATGAAACCATCTGTCCCATTGCAGCACCTGTAAGTTTTGCAAGTTGAAGATGAAAGCATGTACCGAATCTGTTACCTGATGAATATATAGATGTAATAAAATATATTGTAACTACTAATCTCGTTAATTTTGCATGCCGTATGAAATATTCTTGTCATTTATTAGTAAATTACTTCTTTGCCAAAATTAAAATAAAGCATCAAACGGACACACTGGTGCATTCATATGAGAACTAGCGAAAAGGTCGAGAAAATTTTAACTACCAAGGAAAATAACATACTTATTGGTTCAATTTTTTTAAAAAATAATAGAGAACTGATAATTTATATTTGAGCCCGTCTCTTGAAAGACGGTTTTCCATAACTTATAGAAAGACCAATGTTCAAACTGCAAATTAGAAGAAATTAAGATAAAATTTTCGGGTTGCATTAATCAGATCATAAACTTATAACTATTACATGTTGCATAGTAACTTTTCAACATTACAACTAAAACGTTTCACCTTTCTATAGTTATATTTCAACCCCGTCTTTTGATATGCGTATGGAAAAACCGTTTTTCCCAAAACTTTGCCTTTATAATTTTAATAGAAAAGCAAACAAGGGAACAATAATATAAAATATTCTTCAATAAATACATAAAAAATAATTCCAAAAGACGCTTTCTTTCACGAACTCAAATGTTGATAGTGTCAATTTTATCTAAAAATTAAAAAGTCTGATGATAATTAATTATTATTATGAATTAAGAAATTAATTTAAAAACAAGCTTACTAATGGGAAAAAGAAACTCCTTAAACAAACCATCTACCCAAACACAAAGGCACACACAAAAATAATTAATATAATTAACTATTTTTTTAAAAAAATAATCAGATTTATTTATAGGGTTCCAGTTGCTTTTCTGTTACATTCCATTTTGTAATTAACTAACTATTGTGGCGATAGATAATTATTCGAAACAAAACAAGGATGATAATCATATATAGACGACAAAGATCCTTTAACAAAAATTAGCTAACCATCTCAAGAATTTCTTGTTCTTCTGTCGTTACAAAGCTTGGGTCTTCGGAATTCTCCAACGGCTCATGCGGCGGCGCTTCATCATTCAAGTTGTTTCTTCTTTCAATGTTCATGTTTGCTACGGAAAATAAAATGGAAATGTTGAATTAATGAGAACAAAATAAATAAAACGATGTATAATTTAGTGAATTATGGTTGCACATATGACATGCTTGCCGGTTAAAGTTAAAATATAAATTAAATTAACCCCGTAATGTATATAAAGGAGTTCATTTTTAAGAGGCCGCTTGCGGCTTTCTATCGATGCCTGAGCAAGTCTTTGTTATTTAGAGTTTATCTGAACCGAACTAAAAATAAACGTGTTGAAAATAGTAATGTATGATCAAATTATTGTTAAATTTTATAAAATTAAATTTACTCTAAATTGAATGAACCGATTTAAAATGAATCGAACTGAACTGAACTGAATTGAAATGCAGATAAACTCAAAAAAAAAAATAGAGCCTGAATCACTAATGTGTTTTTAGCATGCTACAACTCTTGCAACTATCTAAATTCTCTTCCTTCCTATGATTCTTTGTGTGTTCCCACGTCCAAATGATTTTGGTGGGTTTTTTTTAAAATTTTTTTTTGTGATTACAAGGAAAAATTAATGTTAGTAAAACATAGTGTTATGGTAGTGAAAATTAATTAATAATGTTACCAAATCCTTTTATAAACGTTTAGGTAGTTTATAAATGAGAGATCCACTCACTAAAATTAGGAAAATATTTTGTGCTATAATTGGTTAATTTTAAGAACTCTGGCTTCTTTGAAATGATATTTATCCCTTTCAAGACTACGTATAATCCACCTGAATCATGAACGAATTAATATTTTATCTAAAAGAAAAAGTACTATGAGAATAAAACTTCAATAGCACAAACAGTTAGACAATTTAAATATTTTACTTGCGAACAAAAAAAACCATGTCATCAACAAAATCGAATAAAAGATATTCACATTTCATTAATATATTCGAATGTACCAAGTAAAATTAAGATTTATTTATAGAAAGTAAAACATATAACTCATTGTTGTTTTGCATCAATATATACCGTGTAAGTAAATGGGCTTTACAATTTAGACTTTAGTTAGAAACTTAGAAATACAGTCTTTAAAAGGTGCATTCTACTGTATACGTGTTAATTTTTCAAAATACATAAAAATGAACCATAAATATTTGGGGAGTACCTAAAATGCATTATATATAAAAATAAATTCTCATAATTTATAGCTAATATCAGTTTAATATACTCTGATATATTTACAAAAATAATTATATATACACACACAGACACATACCCTATGATTTCATTAGTATGGATAGGACGGTAAGTAAATAAGCCGTACATCAAGATGTTCCAATATTATTAATAAAAATGAAGTAATGATCAACATCTAACTGTACACTGATATAGAGCAGGAATATAAAGAGCAATACTACCGTGCTTTCAAATAATTGGTAAATCATATCACCAAACCCCACGCATTATTATTATTATATATATATATGTATATATAATATACATTCAATCAAAAAAATTAAAGTCTATAAACTCTGGATACTAGTCCTAAGAATTGCAAGTATAGTGGATAAAAAACTTACTGTTCGAAGAATTCTCATAAAACTCTGTTCTTTTCTGATGGCTATATCCTATTTGATTTGTGTTGGTAAACAAAATAATGTAAGGGATTCTTAGAAATGATTTATACTTATATGAATCGTGAATTGTAAAGTAAATTAAACACGTTATTTTTGCATACTGTTTTGATGAAATTCATGCAACTTATAAAAGTTAGTAATATAAAATGATGGTATAAAATGAAATCCACGCCTATTGCAAAAATATCGTCATGAAACTGTTGCAACAGAAAAGGTGTTTATAACAGTCTTTTTTATGTGACCTACTTTTAAACGAAATTACCATAATAGAAAAATATTTAAACCTTTTCCTAATGCGTCTAAAATTATGTGACAGGTTTGTCTTATTAAAAAAAGATGTACACTCATTCCTTCCCTTCCAACATAAATTGTGTATATAGAATATTTTCCACATTATTCAAAAAACATGTTCACCACTGCATTTATTAAAATATATACTAAAATTAGAAAATTTAAAATGTATTTTTATATATTTTTTCACATTTAAATACACCTTACTACTTATTTTAACTTTTAAAATATAATAATTAAATTATATAATAAATACAACATTTAAGATAAAAAGTTAGGTGGCTATCTATAACTTTATGGATAGACCACCTTTCCCGAGATTTCCTCTTATGAGAAATAATGTGATAATTATAAAGTGTTCAAATGCACAAAATCATATCTCCTAACCAATAGACTTTTCTAAAGGGTAGACAAATTGCGGACAATGTGATCCACCTCAAGGAGATGACAAAATTTATTAATATCAAAGCTAAAAATCCAAAATATTTTTAAAAATTGGATCTAACCTGAGCTTTTGATTGAGTTTGTTGGTCCTTGCTAAATTCAATATTATTAACATTTAGTTTTCATGGGAAGTTTGTAAAGATATCCTTCAAAATAATCTCTCTTGATTTTCAATGTTGATTAATGGGAAACGACTGGGATTCTTCAATGCCAAAAAAAGCATAAAAAGGAGATCTAATCCCTCCATTTCTTTTAAACATATTCTCTGAATCTTTCAAGAAGTATGAGTTACATTTTCCATAATGATAGTAATAGAGATTAATTGATTTAAAATCACGATAAGAAAGTAATACCCTATAATTGATTTACATTCTATTAGGCATCCTGTAATTTTTCCAACTA
The DNA here is from genome assembly GCA_032355605.1 of Rubia tinctorum. Lineage (NCBI taxonomy): Eukaryota > Viridiplantae > Streptophyta > Magnoliopsida > Gentianales > Rubiaceae > Rubia > Rubia tinctorum. Next base: position 16,559 of record JAULKM010106556.1, on the reverse strand, counting down.
CCCTCAAACTCTATACCAATATCTCATCCTGCCTATGCAGATGATACTATAATTTTTTTTAAAGTCACAGAAACAACCTAATTAAAATTAGGGTTTTATCTTATAAATTTCAATCCACCATAGGGCAATTGATCAACTTCGAAAAAAACAATTAATACTTAGGTAGTAATATTGCTACCACATCCCATCATTCTTCAATCAGGATCGCACTGGGTATGTCCAAAGAATCTTTTTGAAATATATATTCCACATCGGTTTCTTACAAAGATAATAACTTACATACAAGGTTTTGGGTCACCTCCACTTAGTACCAATTGGTTTTAAGATAGAAGCCCAAGATACTTTTAAATTTAACATGGTATCAGAGCCCAGGTTGGGTTATTGGACCTATGTGTGGATTCCCTTTAATTTGGCCCAATGTGGGTCGTGGAGTGTTGCCACGTTGGCACGTGAGGGGGCGTGTTGAAATATATATCCCACATCGATTTCTTACAAAGGTAATAACTTACATACAAGGTCTTGAGTCACCTCCACTTAGTACCAATTGGTTTTAAGATGGAAGCCCAATATACCTTTAAATTTAACACTCCCCTTTCACGTAATTAGGATGGCAATCTTTACAAGTATTACTAAGGTAGCTAATTCAGTCAATCATGAAAATTTATGAGTCCAAACTAAAAAATTGAAAAAGTGGTTTGAGTTGTATTTTCCCAGCAAGGAAAATGGGATGGAAATCAAGATTCTAAGCACCATTATTTTAACTTTTTCTTTCAATATGGTGGAAATTCCAAAATGCAACAACACCCTGGGCAAAATTCTTATGGTCGATGCCTTTTAGTGCAGGAAATCAAACAACTGTAAAAGGACCAGCTCTACTAATCACATACTTCCTCCGTTCCATCTCAAGTTGCACACTTTGAGTTTTGACAGTTGACTTGAAATTTTTTTGATCTTTAATAATCTTTCATTCATGATAGTTAAAACTTGTAAAAAAGTTGATATTTCAAAAATATATGTTATAACGAATCTAACAAGGTATGACACATTAGTATTTATACTTGTATACTAATTCAAATTTATGGTCAAAATAAAGAAATTTTTACTAAATAAATAGTTAAATTGCAGTTTAAAATGATACAGATGAAGTAGGAGTAATACACTCCGGGGTTATACATAGTAGAGGTCTGTATTATTTATGGCTACCTAACTGGACAGAATGAGGCCCCCTAATTGATTTTTTAGATCATTTAACTCTTATCATGCCAATTCAGTTATTTGTGGCTGAAATTAAACACCAATTTGCATACAATACTCCAGTCTTGGCACAATTCTTGCTGGAAGTCGTGATTAATATCAACAGAGATGACAGGCGTATTTGGAATCCAAAATCAAAGGTACTTTCCCATGCAAATCAGCCTATCATAGTTTAAGGGATAAATGTGTTTATCTCTTAAGTCTCTTAATTAGGTATGGAATAATAACTTGCCTAAGAAAGTATCAATTTTCATGTGGAAACTATCCAATGCTTTGTTGCCTTTCGATGATATTATGATGTTTATGAACTATAAAATGCCTTCAAAATGTCCTCAATGCAATGAATTTGATTCTATTTCACATTTCTTTAATATTTGTCATTAATCTTTGCAAGTATGGAATGTTGTGCATTGATGGATAGCTCTCACTATATGCATTTCTCTTTCATTTGGGAAAGGCTTACATATTATTGGACACTCTCTAGATTTTCACATGCGCTCTACCCTAACTCACTCGATATTTTTTTTGGTACGTTGGAATTTATGGAAAGCAAGGAATTATTTCATGTATGAAAATGTTAGCACAAATCTAACTAGATTGAAGCCTAACGTCAGAGATGATATTTTCATTTCTTTTTACATAAAACCGGTCTTTAGTATGCACTCAATTGACAGAGAGCGACACTTGTTGGGGTTAATTCCAGAAATTAAAAATAAACCAAAACATCATAGGATGGTTGAAGTTGGTATTCATGTTTAAAATTAATGTGGATGCATCTTGGGATAAATACAATAACACTTGTGGTTTAGGGCATTTAATTAGAGATGAATTAGGGAACCTGATCAAAGCAAGAAGTATGTTCAAAGTTGCTTCGTCTAGTCTTCATGTAGATATTTTAGCAATCAAGGAAGGTTTAGAATTAGGGATTAGCATTCCTGAATGCATCTAATTTTATATACAATCTCATAAATGTGCCATGGCGCTTTATGAATTTTCACATAAGGTAAATCTCTTGAAGAAATATTACATGATTTTGCAGGTATTTAGAGACGCCAATCAGTCAGCAGATAGCTAAAATAAATTTAGGTAATAATTCTTTGATTATGTAATACTAAATCTCAACAAAAGGTATGTTAATGTTGGATAGGCTTGGAATTCGCTATATTATAATTAATCAAATTATTTATAACGGATGCTACTTATAATGTTTTTTATGTGCAAATCTCCCAAGTGTGCTATGAAAATAACAGCAAAGGACTATGCTCCCCAAATAGCATAATTAAAATGATTATGAAGGCATTGTTTCCAGAAACTATGCTCGTGCATTATGGCTTTGCAATCATTCCATCTTCTGCCAACTGATAAATCTTAGGAACCTACCTCCATTTTCCGTTTGCTCGTCTAATGTTACCTCACTGTACCAAGCTCTATTGACCGGACACTATAAAATTTTGATGGACTAACAATTGTTGGGAAATATTTTTGCTTTGTTAAACAACCTGTGCATAGCAACAAAATGTTATCATTTCCTTCTAATATATGTAAATCTAAAACATAGATCACTAGTAGAGAGCCTTTGATTAAATGTAGCCCACAAAGTCGGTTGTAATTTTTTTTCCAGGAACAGCCTTCCCTAAGGATTTCCAAAATTGGAACATTTGTGATTCGGCAGCCAAAATCGTTGGAAGGCGGTTGGGCCAAGAAAGAAGGTGGCTTTTGAAGAACCGTCTTCCAAGCACAATCATGGAAGGTGGTTCTGTAATAAACCACCTTTGATTGTGTTTGAATGAAGGCGGTTCTTCCAGACCGCTTTCTAACATTATCCATTTCGAACTCGGAATGAGGACCTCACTGTTGTTACAAATGTGTAACTCTTGGTAGCTGGCTCTGATTGAAGTTCCTCAACCGGAACGGTCCTCAGATTAACATTCCAGACTCGGAACTATTTATTTTCGGATCATAGGGTTGAGTTAGGGTGTTCCGATTTCAGAACAATTTTTTAAGACCTATAAATCAAGGCTGACTTTTATCATTTATGGGTTAAAAATGATTCGGTGAAATTCGGTTGTATGAAGGGGCTTCTTAGTGAAACTTTTTCAATGGAATAGGTAATAACAATTTGATTACTTTATTGTATGGACATAAATATAGTGCATTTGGGTAAATTTGTTTAATGTGATTCATAATTATTTTTTGTGATATTGGTTAATTATGATCAATGGGTTTAGATGATGAGTGTTAATGTGAATGCATATTGTTGTGAACCCTCTCCTTTCTAGGTATAATCTATTATGGATCAAATAGAATTGATCGGTAAGGACTTGAGAAAATCTCCCGATTACTTTCCATTGATAGAATAATTTCGTGTGGTTACTTTTGAGCACGCTTCGAAGAATGGCGTTGTTCGAGAACGGTGCCCTAGTAAGGATTGTAATAACAATGTATACCTTGGTAGGAATAAGATACTTGAATATCTCATCATGCGAGGGTTTCAAAATAGATACACCTATTGGGTGTGGCACGGGGAGCTTGATCTGGATTTTCCGGAAGATGTAATTTGTAAAGAAATATATGATTCTTGAATGAATGTCGGTTTTGAGGAAATGGTGGATGATGTTGCTAGATAATTTCACGGTAAACCTGAGGTACTAGAAGCTTTGCACAATGATAATATGACGGAATTTTATACTGGTTCGAGGCACTTGGTGTTGAGCGCGACATTGTAAATCACGAAGTTGAAAGCCAAATACGGTTGGATAGAGAAAGGGATGGCAGAGACTCTTGAATTTTTTCGTGAGTTACTTCCTGAAGGTAATCTTCTTCCCGATTGATCCTATGCCGCTAAAAGAATTCTTTGTCCAATGGATATTGAATTGGAAAAGATTCATGCATGTCCAAACAATTGTATGTTGTATAGGGGTGAAGAGGACAAGGACCTGGAATGTTGCTGGATTTGTGGCGAATCACAGTACAAGCTGAAGCGGGCTGGAATTAAGGTCGGTGCGGAAGTGGAGTTGACAATGAAGAAAATGACACCTGCAAAAGTGTTATGGTATCTCCTTATCATTCCTCGCTTGAAGAAGTTGTTTGTATGTAAAGAAGATACTAAGATGCTACGTTATTGCAGAAAGAGATTGACCAGCAGATGGTGTGATCAGTTATATATCGGATGGTGAGCAGTGGAAGAAAATAGATAGTATGTATCTTGAGTTTAGTGTTGAGTTGTGACACTTGAGTCTAGGTCTTTCCATCAATGGAATGAATCCATTTAGTAATATGAGTGGCTGCCACAACTCTTGGCCTTTCCTGATGGTGATCTATAATCTTCTATCCTGGTTGACAATGAAAAGGAAGTATGTATTATTATCTATGATGATCTCGGGGCTTAGGAAACCCGGTTGCGACATAGATGTATACTTTGAACCTCTAGTGGATGACTAGGTGACCTTGTTCAAGGGTGGTGTGCGCACGTAGAATGGAAGCGTAGGAGAATTTTTCCAATTGAAAATTTTGTTGTTTTATATGATAAATGATTTCCTGCGTACGTGAACTTATCTGGTTACTCCATTAAAGGTTATTACGCTTGTCCGGTGTGAGGGAAACAACATTTTGTCAATTAAAGCATAGATGTAAGATTGCATATCTAGGCCACATACAATTTCTTCGGGAAGGGCACCCATGACACTCGATGAAGAAGTGGTTCAATGGTCAAGTTGAGCATCAAGGGCCCCATTACTACTGACGGGTATTGAATTTTTTGAAAAAGAGAGGGTCTTGACAAATGATTTTGGTAAGGAAAAGAAAAAGACCGCTTGTGAGGGAAGTTGGAAAAAGTGCTCGTTATTTTTTAGACTCCCTTATTGGAAACATTTAGACGTTCGACATTGTCTTTATGTTATGCACATCGAGAAGAATGTGTGTGATTCATTGGTAGGGACATTGTTGAATACCCCCAGAAATATGAAGGATGGGTTGAAGGCTCGGCTTGACTTGGTCAAAATAGGAATTTAGAAATAGTGATGACTGTTATCTCCCTCCCGCTTGCTATTCCATGTCCGAGGAAGAGAAGAAGTTGTATTATGAGACCCATAGTGGTGTGAGGGTGCCAGTGTCCTACTCATCCAACATAAGTTCATATGTTTCTCTAACTGAGTTGAAGTTGGTGGTTTTAAAATCACATGACTGTCAAAATTTGATGCAAGAATTGAATGTCATTGAAATTAGGTCGACTTTACCATCTCATGTAAGGTTGTTCATCATGAAGCTTTATTTGTTTTTCAAGTCTATATGTTTGAAAACCATCTTTGCTTCGAAGCATAATGGTCTTCATGAAACGATAGTTGAAGTGTTGTGTAGGATGGAGATGTACTTCCCTCTCTCATTCTTTGAAATTATGGTCCACTTGATTGTTCATTTGGTAAGAGAGATCAAGCTTTGTGAGCCTGTATTCCTGCTGGGGATGTACCCTTTTGAGAGGTATATGAAAATTTTTAAACATTTTATGAAGAACTGTTATAGGCCGGATGCCAGCATCGTATAGCGTTATGTGGTGGAAGAGGTAATTGAATTTTTTACAGAATATATAAATGAAGTTGATTCTGTTGGCATTTCGAGATCTAGGAATGTAGGGCAGTTAGAGAAGCGGGGGTGAGACAAGTTAAGTTGTTAAACCCTACTACCGAAGATATGTGTGCAGTTCATCTTTATGCTCTTCGCAACCTCGGGAAAGTGGTCCCATACATAGAGATCCACATGGATGAAATTAGGGTTATGCATCCTAAGTTCAACGAAGCATGTTTTGTACAACAACACACAACAACGTTTACTTTATGGCTTCACGGGCATGTGGAGAATGGTAATCATCCTAGAAAGGTGAAATGGTTGGCATGTGGACCGTAAGGAACAGTTCAGTCTTACGGAGCTTATGACATCAATTGATTTAATTTCAGGTTAAAATGAATGGATGAGAAGAGTGTATCACATAACAATTAAGTGACTCTTGAGTTTGAGGCTTTGCATGTTGCGAATGCTTCTGATGACAATCCCATGTAACATTAAACTTGCTATTTCAAAACCATTCTTGAGATTTGGGAACTTGATTATGTGAAAATGTGTGTCCCCGTGTTTAAATGTCAATTGGTTAATGTGAACATTGGGCAAAAAACTAAGGAATGGGGTTTCACACTTGTTGATCATAGTCAAGTTGCTTGGAGGGAGGATCCTTTTATACTGGCATCACAAGCGCATCAAGTGTTTTACATAAAGGATCCAGTTGACTCTAGATGGGAGGTTGTTGTGGAAGTTAGGAGAGCTTTCATTGAAGAGTATGAACGTGAAAATATGATTGGTTTTGGTCCAGACACTGAGACAAGATCGGACAACATAGATATATTTCTAGTAGAAGACAATTTGAGTTTGCGTACATTTCTCGGTCGTACCGATCACAATGAAGAAATTTGAGTTATCGCAGGAGGAAAGGTGAACAAGAGGAAAAGGAAGTGCAAAAAACAGTTGAAGAAATAGAAGAACTAGCTCGAGCTTGGTGTTCAAGATGCATTTAGTTGGTGATTTTGGTATATTGCATTAGGCTAGGAGCTACTTTCGTTTGAGGAAGTCTTTCGGCTGTAATGGTCAAGGGTAAGTTATTGTCTTCTTTTTTTAAAAAATGTTTTATTACTACTAGTAATCTTTACTATTAGACATTATTGTATTTATTGTCATTATTAAATTTTTGACAAGAAATGGGAAGGAAATTCCAAACCAAATACGAATGGGATAAAAAATCAAGTTCAACATTCAAAAAATAAAACATCCAACAAACAAGTTCAACATTTTCAAATGGCACAAAATTAGTCATATTCTAGTGCATTCATAGAGAATTGGATCTCCTAAGTCCCGATTGTCACTCATGGACCCGTTGACTTTGCTCGAGCTTCTAAATACGCTTTCTAAGGCTGGAAATTTCACCTCAGACCCATCGATAGAAAGCTTTGAAGCCCCTAAGAAAGTTTGAGTCGGACTACTCTTCATAAACATCTAATTTACACAAATAAACAATGAGTTATAAACACTTTCAAAACATGCAAACTGTGAACATATTTATATCTAACACCCTAACCTTCTTCTTCAATTCTAGGCTTCTTGTTTGCCTCACTCGCATCAAGAGGTTTGTGGACCCACTAGGCTCAAATAACATCCACCCCTTCTTCATGAAATAAGCCTTGTCAATCCATTTGCACGGTTTCTCCTCCCTATGCAATGCCATCCCATCCCATTCACATTCTTCAACATCAATGTGATTAAGTTCCCTAAGGGAGAGTTTTAATCACCCTCTTAGACGTCCTGACATACAACCTATACTTGAATATAGCTACGTCGGGATTAATCTTCCTACTCTCAATGATGTAGTAAAATAGCATAAGGATCGCATAGGTAGGCTCGGTAAGGTGGCCAAATGAGGGAAGAATACTCCTATTGATGATTTCGTATACAATCCTTTGGTTTATTGTGAGGTTAGATAGGTAAAAAGTCTCGGGCTTCCCTAGGTTTTTCGGATTGCATTGAAAATGTCGTTCACTACATGCAAGGGGATCGACATATGGGTAATCACTTTTGAAAGACCAACTTTACCTATGGTATATGTCATCTAATGGGCCTTCAATTTTTTTAGGGAATACGTCATCGAGACCTTTGTACGGACATTCTAAATGGCGGTTTATAAACCACAGACTTAAGTCAACCTCAAACTCATTCACCTTAGTCTTATAAACCCCCCCCACCAACCTCATGGAAATTGGAATAAAATTGACAAACTTCATTAAAATGAGATGGTTCATTCAAGGATAATAACCTGATGACATGTTGGTCTTGAAATTGGTGTATGGGATCCGCTAAACCAATACTATGAGACACATTAAAATCCAAAATATACTAATGTAGCAATTTACCACCCTTAAGAAGAAAATTATACCTAGATTGAGCATTAGTGGAGACGAATCTTGCCCTTTCATAGTCAGGGTTTCTCCCTTGAGTGGCATTGGTTGATTTGGAGGGTCGACCAACACCCTATCCAACTTGCTTCGATGCTGCCATTGTGGATTTTTCAAAGGTTGGAGTGGTTTTGCAAATACATTTAAAGGTGGAAGTTGATTTCCGAAGAATTAAGATGGATGCGACTGGTTAGGTTTTGTGAACTGGGAACTTCTAAATTCCCAATTGCAAATTTTTTATATCCCGCATATGTTTTGAGTCCGGAACTTAGGGTGAAATATTTGTAAAGATCCTAATAATTCCTTCCAATTGAGGAACTTGATTTATATTTGAGAGAGAAACACAACTTTTTTCCAGCTTAGGTTTGGACAGGGCGTCTGATTCCAAAACTCGTAGTTCCAAAGGAGGAACTATATCAGATTATTATAACCGAATATGAAAATTTCAAAAATTAATGATTTTGTAGTTCCAACTGAGGAACTTATTCGAGTGACTACGCATATCCCTCATGTTCCTATTGAGGAACTTTTTTGGATAAGTTGAATGACTAATATGACTGAGTGCCAATTGAGGAAGGAATTCAGAACTAATGGCAAGATATCTAGACAATCTTTGGTACTTTTTTATCCTACTCCGTCATAGATAAGATATCTCTTAATTTTGTGTAAATATCATCACAGCAGACAATTTAATTGCATAATAGGTAATGAAGAAGTATTCATTGTCATGAAACCACAAAATCAGATCATCAATAGCATATAAATATTAAATCACCCGGTATTTTTCAAGGAAGGTCAGACATAGTTCTAAGTTCGGAACTACGGTCAAATGGAATCAACAATGAGGAGCATTAAAGGAAAATTCAAAGAGACATAGGGCGCGAGTTCCCCCCATATTTCACCTCAAAACCTCAACCCAAACCCTTCCTCTTCATTGAAAATCCTCAAATTTTCCACTCAACCCATCCTCAAATTCCAAACACAACAAACCCTAGGATATGAATGGGGTGCAAGCACATTTCCAGATAATGTCATGGATTAGGAGATAGAAAACCTTGGTTAAAGTAATCATCCATTGGAGCTTTCTTGGAACTAAATTCATACATCTATAAGAGAATATTGGGTATTTATTTTCATCTTTGATGATTAATAAGTGTAGTATACTACATGTTTTATTTGGTTTGATATTTTGATGTGCGAAATTATGTTTTAAATCATATTATAAAAATTAAAATTTATCAAATGCTTATTTTATTTGTTTTAGTGTTACCTAGTGAGGAAATTTAATGTTATGGGTGTTGCTAGGTTAAGAAATGCCCAAAAAAGATCTCGTGATGAACACATATCTTTACGAGGTGGGAATACCGAGATAACAATTGATGAAGATGAGGATGGGGAGGGGTCGGATGTGGTTACAATTTCCAAGACGCATTATAAAACTCTAGGAAGGAGAATGGCCAGGAAAGAATTTAAATTGTTGGCTTTCAATAAAATGGGTCGTTGCTTGTCAGAAGAACATGCCAAGTGGTCTAGTTGGGTAGGGAAGATCGGTAGGATAAGGGTAGACACTAGTTATGATAATTGACATGAAGTACCTAAACAATACAAGGAGACGTTATGGTTGGAGTGCAAGGTAAAAACCGAACAAATATTCGTTCTAGTATGGTATTTTTTACTATCTTTCCAAATATCTATGTTGACCTATTTTATGTTAGACATTAATGAACAATCATTATTTCATTCTATATTTCATTTATGTCACATTAGAGACCCTATGAAATTGATGCTCCAAATATGGATGACTTGAAAAGGAGGGCCATGCATATGTTATCCAAAAGTTGGCTAGAACACAAGTACACTCTATCAAGAGATTATATCTTCTCGGATAAAAAGGGTGATCGACCATGGCTAACTTACACACATTCAACCAGAGAATTAGGAGATTCACAAGGCAAGAGCATTAAAGATTAAAAAATTGTGAGTTCATGACTACGGTATTATATAGGGGACTAGGGATGAAAAAAATGGCTTTCAGCTTTGAACATAACTCGACATAGGAAGAACAGCGAGGGGGGAGGGGTATGCGGGGGCCGCGCTAGAGTTGCTAAAGGAACAATTTGAAGGAGATGTACTTTCGGCCATCGAGAAGGGAATGTCTGATGAGGAGGCACGGGCATCGATTAAACCAATCGATGTGGAAAGGATTGAGCAGTGTGATCTATTCCTCTAGGGCCAACAAAACAAAGAAGGTTGGCATGTTAAAGATACGACAATAAAACTCGCGGAGAAAGTGGTAAGAATTTTATAACAACCTACTTTATAGTTATAAGAGAGTATATGTTTTGTTGTTAATTTTGATTATCCATCGCAAATACATAGGGGAAATTAAACAAAGAGAGGCTTTTAGGATTGTGTGTTCTTACATCGGAGCAAAGCCATCAAGAATTAACGTCTTGAAAAAGGAGGCCCTCGTTCGTGACAAGCTATTAGAGCAACATGAAATTTGATTAGGAAGTTAATCAAGCACACATGTCTTCCTATACCCGAGAATAAAGAAGATCTAACTAGCCATTTGGAGCCTCCTTTGAGAGGGTCTCACCACTCTCCAAGGGACATTGAAGTTAACAACAATGGAGTACCGAAGCCAAAGATTTTGAAAAAACCCTAGACAAGCCCATCTGATCCACCAACAAAAAGGTTAGGCCATCCTATGTCAAATTTCTTTCATCTATGGTCGATTCTTAAGTAGGATATATATATATATATATATATATATATATATATATATATATATATTATGTAAGGGAATCAATCGTGCAAGTTGTACATAGATGTTGGTGAAAAGGGTTTAACGCTCCATGTGGCTGATGGTATTTTTTATGAATTAATGACACTTCACCACTTTAAAAAATTGGGGATATAATTGCAAGGGTTTCTATGGAGAAACCCTTTGTGCACAATGCAACTTTGTCAATTCCTGGTGGGGAGTAAAAGAGTGTAGAACATGCACAAGGAATGTTCCTCCCTTGGCCCAAGCGTCTAGTTTACATTGATCTCAAGAGAGACGCTCATTTGAAAGATATGCAGCGGACAACCACAAAAGACTCAAAATTTCACCAAAATACCAAACAAAAGAGCACCAGTGGATAAGGGGGTACCACTTTTTGTTTGCGTACTGTCCGACTGGATCTCATCCCACAAACATAACTCAACATACAAATTTTTAGGGAATGAGTTTGTATTTGGTAGGCGCCAAGACATCATCGTGTTGTGGAGTGATTTTGAAGAATTTTTATTTGTGTGACCAAGTCAGCCAAATAATCATGTCCCTATTTCTAATGAAAGTGCGACTATGATTTCCACATTAAATTTCCTACTATGTCCAACATCATACTTATCAATATCCTAATCATCATATTCTAATGTGAAAGGTACATGTATTACTTTGACAATCATAGGGAGAAGAGATGACCAGAAGAATATAAAATTCTTCATCGCACCTATCATTGAGAGGTGATGGTTTTCTATAAATTTTTCTTCATATTCATCATGAAATATTTGATTGATATAATCATTTTGATGTAGGGATCATTGGTCTTTGATATTGATTGTTTCGGACAACAAATGTGTGTATTGGATGGATCCATTGCACTGCCAACTTTTGCAAGCATTTGTAGATATTTTGAAGAGTGCATTCGATGAGCCTAATGTTCAAAACACCTTATGCCTACTCTAGATCAAGTTTTAAATTTACTAATTATGAAAACAACGTAATTTTCTAACACTAATAATTATTTACTAATTTACATTCAAATGACTTAGTACAAGAAATAAGCAAGAACATAGGAGTGTGTGTACTACGTAATGTTATATGAAGCTAAGTTTGTTAAAAATGTTCGGTTGGATTATCTAGAAGTGGAGAAGGTAATCATTTATGTCATTAGCATTTCAATCATTAATATTTGAAATATAAACTACTACAATCCTACAAATAATTTCCTATAATGTAATGTCCACAGATATTTCCAAACGAATCCAAGCCTTACTCGCAGGATTGTTTGGAAAGACATCTAATAAACATTCGATCTACAACTCTTGGAAGACCGAACGTGGTAGCATAACTTAAATCTTAACATCGTGACATGTATTGTGCGAATAGAAAATGTATGTTTCTATTCCTATCTATTGATAGTTTGTTGATTAGTGTTGTCTAAGGATTTTTTTGGGAACTACCTTCATGATGTTCAATGTCACGTAGGCTAATGTAGTTACGCATTTTGAGCGGAATGTAATCTAGGTGATATCTATTCCTATGTATAGATAAGTTCTAGTTTGGCGATATCGATACATTTTTGAAACATTGCCCGATCATACTTATATTTATAGAAATTGGAAAGCTGTGATTTGATGCTGTTTTATGCGGGATTATACAAAAAATACAATTTTTACTTAACTCTCGACAGTAATTTCAAATTTGAAAACCATTCCTCAACACAGGTCACAAATTACCATAGATAGGAATGCATGTTCCTCAATCAGAATATATGGATCCCCAACCTGTTCCGAGTTAAATTACCAATAATCCACCAAATCATCAAAAAAGTAGTTTCTCACCGGGTTCAGGAACATTTTATATAGGTCATAATCCATTTCAGGTACCGGAACAGGAAATCTGTTCCGAGGCTGAAGCTATGAACGACGGTCGACTGGAACACCGGACTTCCGAGTTTGGAAGTCAATAAAGTTGGTCCATGACGGCTAACAAAGATGCCAAATAACCGCATTCTTCCATACATTTTAAAGGCGATTCTTAGAATCATATACAAATTGACTTCTGTGGTCAGTAAAACCCGCCTTTAATCGATCTATCCTACACTAGCGGGTGCTAATTTTGTAATTTATTGAGTTTTCCAATAAGTTTGTATGCTTAAGGGGACTTTGGCATATAATCATTAGGGATTTTTCTATTCTTTTTTTGTAAGCATCACAAAAAAATTATGGTTCATAAATTTTCATATCAATTGAGATAGAGCATTATAGTTCACTTCATGAACTTAATTAAATTGAACCGAAAAAGGGCCCATTGGAGGTACTAGTTGAATGCATACCTCACGATGTACGATGTTTGTGAGACATATTTTGATGTATTTCAATGTTGCTTACTCCCTGGTACCAAGATATATCAAATCAAATATAACAAGTGATATAAACAAATCAGAAATAACACAACAACAGAAAATAGCTACACCTTATACTTTATTACGTAGAAGTACTGGTGGATAAATCCAGTGACCTAAAACCACCAAACAATACACATTCCTAGTACAATATTATGATGGGGAAAAAGGCAAATTTTAAAAGAGTGGTTAGGTGAAAACTTAAAAAGACGTCTAAGAAAAATGAGAGAAAAGAACTTAAGACTTGTTCCATGCTTAGCATGATCACATTTACTCTATGATGTGTGTTAACTTTATTGGTTTGATGTTGCAATTTCTAGATTCAATTTTTCTTTAGACTTGCATAGACCTTTGAGCTTTATATTTTCACGAGTAGCTTAATTGAGAACGAGAAATGTCTAAATATGAGGGAATCCAATGTATTATATTTTGTATACTACAATTAGTAATGAATTGTAAAGTATAGAGTTGTTTTAGAGATATATTTTTATGTAATTCTGTAATCTAGAGATGTGACGAGTAAGTGAAGAATTATGAGGATATATAGAAAATTGAAGAATTAAAAATTGAAACTGAAGATGGAGAGGAATTTGCGACCACAGATTCTAATGCCTCGCTTATGGCATAATCAACGAGGGTTTTGATTTTGAGAATCCGTGATGGAGGATATCGCTAGTTAGCCGCTAATGTGTTGCTGCCAGAGTTATATTTTGTTTCTTATTTCATTCATTTTTTACTTTTAATTTGGTTTTAGTTAGGTTATTTTCATAGTTTTTTCCTTAATTATTATTTTTGAGTATTTAAGCTTAAATTAGACTTCGAAATTGTAAAAAATTATATAACATTATATTTTATACATGCATCATATTTTTATATCTAGTTTTTATTATGGCGAACTAACATCCTTTTGTTTCATCTAACGATCGAAACCACAGTTGATTTGGCTGTGATTGAAAAAAAATTGTTCTATTTTCTATTTTCTATTTTCTATTGGTTCTATTGATTATCTTGTTCATAATTTCATTGGATCGGGTTGATTTATCTAGACCAATCACCTAAATTAATTGATATTATTGATATTGTTAGAATTTATATGTTTTGACCACAATATATGTTGAAGTATAAATTCATAATTTACAAGAGTGTATGATTATAACATGTTTTTATCGCAAAAGAAAATTAATTTCATGTTAATATTAACAAATGATTATGTTTATTATTGCATGTATATATCATCATGTTGAATTCCTATGTTTATTGCTACTACTAATTCAATCTTGACTGGTTGTTGGAATAATTTTTCAGTAATTATTATCATTGGAAGAAATTTGATGTGCCTCTCAAATCAATTTATAAAGCCCTAAAGCGGCTGACTATTAGAAAGTCGCTAGGGGAAAGTTGGGTTCATCCATAGAGAAAATGGATCAATTAAGTAGCATGAGCTAAAAGCACACATGGATGCACTCGATGTGTGTAGTAACAAATGAGTTTTTGATTCTAGGAAACACTAAAATTATTAGTAATCCACTAAATTAGCAAGCAACTGACAAAAAAAGTTATGAATATGATTCTAACGAGTGTTGGGCGCAATTGATTCACACTTGTAGACTATTCATTGATCATCGAGTCTTTATCCTACTATGATGTATTGACCACATATCTGTGAGATCTTGTCAACACCTTTCGAGTGAAGGCATCTCTCACCTCCCCTCGGTTATAGTTAGAGTGGACTATCGACACCACACAATAGCCCTTACCTTCGGGTCACTCTAGAAAATCGGGTTCATACAATACCCCAAAGGCAGCAATAAACATGAGGACCCAATATGACTAATCCAATGTCCTACAAGCAAGAAACACGGAGATATCACAATTGTACCCTCTAATAACGACTACTAGGAATAAGCTTACATGCTATAAGTCATTAGTTTAATTTTCGTTATCTTCATTTATTTTCTCAAAAAAAATTAGAAAAATTCAAAAAATAACATGATTCATCCGATTGATATTGCATTTTTTTATCTATAGGGCTCTAAGAAGAATTTCCAAAGATGAAGGAATGTTTTGAAAGCAAACTAAAGCTGGGATTAGCCTTTCCAAGGAAGTGTATCGAGTTTCTGACCTCTGAAATGCTTTGATCACGAAGTAAATTGGATGTTGCTAACGATCCTTTTCCTTGACCAAGACGACACTGATCATTAACGGGGATACTAATATGTAGAGATATATCATTTCTCCCTTATCTGGTTTCATTAAGGTCGACGACATCTAAAAATGTTATTTTAGCTCTCGAAAGGCTTGTTCACGGTTATCCATCCTTTAGAACTTTTTGGAATTGCTAAAGATGTTGAAGAAAGGCAAACAAAGTTCACCGCCTTTTCAGAGAGAACGAATTAAACCTGCCAATGATCCTGTCAATTTTTGAACAACTTTGATGGTTTGTGGGATTTCATTTTTGTCAAGGCTTCAGTGTTTTCTAGTTTGATATTGATCAGAAGTCGTAAAGCCAGGGAAATTTCCACCCCCACTCTAAATTTGCATTTGGCATGGTTGAACTTTATGCTGGCTCATGAAGTTCCTCGTACACCTCCTTTAGGTCAAAAAAATTCCTCATATGTTTTGCTTTTGACAACCATATCATTGACGTAAATCTCCATGTTCCTCCTGCTTTCTTTCGAAACAAATTGTCCACCAACCTTTGGTAAGCCACACCAACATTTTTTAGGCCGGAGGGCATTTTCTTGTAGCAAATGTACCAATGTTGGTAATGAACGACTTTTTTCCTTGTCTCGTCGGGCATCAAGATTTGATGGTAATCTGGGAGGTCATCGCCGTACCTCGCAAAGATACAATTTACAAGCCCTAAATGCTTACTAAATACAATTAAGTAGATAGTGGCAAGTAGGGGTCATCCACAAAGAAGAGGGATTTTCCTAAGGATTCATACATATAGGAGTGGATATAAGCCTAGATAAAGATATATATATATAAGCATGTAAAGAGGGGGGGGGGTTGGTTTTGTAAGTTATGAATTGAAAGGCAACACAACTATCAAATTAAAATACTAAAAAGATGGTAAAATCACAATTAACAAAGCCTTGGGGGCAATTGATTTCCACTTCCAAACCACTTATAGATC
>JAULKM010106547.1:7351-24173 GCA_032355605.1 Rubia tinctorum | reverse complement strand
GTTAGTCACATGTTAATTCATTTTGAGGTTTTTCATATATCAAGTACTTCCTTTAATATAAACATATATAGCATTTAAATTTTTTAAGACAACGAATTTATCCCGGAATTAAAAGTGGAGATGCTCAGGACTCGCCCAAGGCTTGTTTGATCTTTTAATGACATTATATTTAAATAGAGTGTGATGGGAATTGATGCATATGTTTTTTCTGGTCCACTCGTAGAGGGCTATTGTGAGTGGAATGATGTTTGCAGCTGGGTACATTATTGAGAGAAAACCCATTCAGGGAAACACTGAAATGAAAAACAAAGAGAAGAGATTGCTGTATTACTGCATTTTAACTTTGTATAAAAGCCCGATATTGGTCTTAATTATTTTACATATGCTCTAGAGACTTAAGATGCAATAAATGGCATAGAAGTTTGCGATCCTTATGATAACGAAGATGGTTCAATTGTGGAAGAAGATTTAGTTAGTGAGCCACCATCTCAGGCAACCAAAATCTAAGTCCATCATCATTATCTTTTAATCAACGTGATAAACCACCGTGAGATTTATCGGCAACAAAAGGTAACTTTCATTATAATTGAAAATTTTCCCCAAGTTCTCTTGATACCTATATATTATTAAACCACAATAATTGCACACACATGCTTTTTGAGTCCAAAATGTGCCATAAATTCACAAAAATTATCATCTCTTAAAATTTTTACCGTCTAGGACATTGATGTTTGAGAATCCACACAGTTAAGGAGAAAACAAAAAGAGAAACATAACATCCTAAACTATTAGGGTAACTCATAATAAATTTATTGTCTTGTATGTATATATGTCCATTCATCCTCAAAAATACTAGTAAACCGAACATAATCCTTATCAACATATTATCATTTGTGTTCCCCCTTCACAACATATTCTTTTCACAATCACTTTAATTCTGAATAATTAAAATAGCTCACAAGCAATTTAATGTGTTTATTGGAGCTCCTAAAATCCCTTGAAACCAAGAAGATGTAGAATTTGTACTACTAGAGTATCGTCGATGCAATCCTCTATATACTCCATGAGCTTCTCCATTCCACTATCCCACAACTTTTCCCCTTTTTCCTATTTAAATTAACCCTAAAGGTACGATCCTCAAATGGACCCACCATGTTGAAGTCCAACAAAACCCTGATTGAAGCCCCTTGCATGCCTCGATTGTAATATGCCTTAAACGCAAAAATCCAAACTTTTTATACGACGCATAATTGATGGTATTGATTCTAAAAAAGCATCTCGGTGTAATGGCTGTTTTGACAAAAATATTAATAGAGAAACCATATAGTAAAGATAATGCAATCGCTCGTGGTGAAAACTGCACATGGAAGATATATAAAATTTGAAAGATTTTTTCATGATAAAAGTGGAAACAAAAAAGTTTGACAACTAGAAAATTTTTGAATTTACAGCAATTAATATATTAAACTGTATAGTTATCAAGACACATTTATTTTTGTTCCATATTTTGTACGAATTTTAGCACATTTTGTGCACTGTGTTCAAACTCATGCTTTTTGCCATATATTATACTTAAATGTTCTAAATTCTGTGCATTTAAAAACTTGTAAATCATATTTGTCTTACCCAAGACAAATTTTAACATTTGAGAGAAGTTTACCATTGTTAATGTAGATTCATAATCACCAAAGCACAATAATTGCACATCACATTATTTATAATAATCACATGCAATATACACGCTAATCCAAATTAATTTTTATTTCTTTGTTTTCTGTACTTACAAGCAAATTGCTTTTACATATATGAAAGAATGTAGAGTTCCCTAGGTTAGTCACATGTTAATTCATTTTGAGGTTTTTCATATATCAAGTACTTCATTTAATATAAACATATATACCATTTAAACAACTTTTAAGTTAACGAATTTATCCCGGAATTAAAAGTGCAGAAACTCATGACTCACCCAAGGCTTGTTTGATCTTTTAATTACATTATATTTAAACAAAGTGTAATGGAAATTAATGCAGACGTTGTTTCTAGTCCACAAGTAGAGGGCTATTGTGAGTGGAATGTTGTTTGCAGCAGGGTACATTATTGAGAGAAAACCCATTCAGGGAAGCATTGAAATGCAAAACAAAGAGAAGAGATTGTTGTATTAGTGCATTTTCAATTTGTTCAAAAGCCCAATATTGGTCTTGATTATTTTACATATGCTCTAGAGACTTAAGATGCAATGAATGACACAAAAGTTTGTGACCCTTACGATAACGAAGATGGTTATGTTGTGGAAGAAGATTCAGTTAGTGAGCCACCATCTCAAGCAACCAAAATCTAAGGCCATCGTCATTATCTTTTAATCAATGTGATAAACCCCCATGAGATTTATCGGCAATAAAAGGTAACTTTCATTATAATTGAAACATTTTCCCCAAGTTCTCTTGATACCTATATATTATTAAAGCACAATAATTGCACACACATGCCTTTTGAGTCAAAATTGTGCCATAAATTCACAAAACTTGTCAATTTCTTTTTAATTTGAACCGCCAAGGACATGAATTTTTGTGAATCCACACAGTTCAGGAGAAAACAAAAAAATAAACATAACATCCTGAACTATTAGGGTAACTCATAATAAATTTAATTCGACTTATATAAATATCTATTCATCCTCAAAAATACTTGTAAACCGAACATAATCCTTATCAACTTATTATCATTTGTGTTCCCTCTCCACATCATATGCTTTTCACAATCACTTTAATTCTGAACAATTAAAATAGCTCATAAGCAATTGAATGTATTTATTGGAGCTCCCAAGATCCCTTGAAACCATGAAGACGTAGAATTTGTACTACTAGAGTATCGTCGATGTAATCCTCCATATACTCCATGACCGTCTCCTTTCCACTATCCTGTTGCTTTTCACCTTTTTCTGTTGAAATTAACCGTAAACGTACGATCCTCAACAAGACCCGCCATGTTGAAGTCCAACAAAACCCTAATTGAACCTCCTTTAATACCTCGATTGCAATATGCCTTAAATGCAAAAATCCAAATTTTTTATTTGACCCAAAATTGATGGTATTGATTCTAAAAAGGCATCTTGGTGTAATGGTAGTTTTTACGAAAATATTGTAGGACTTATTGGAGAGTGTTAATGATTAATAGAGAAATCGTAGATTAGAGATAACGTAATCGCTCAAAGACTGCACATTTAAAATATATAATATTTGAAAGATTTTTTCATTATAAAAGTGGAAAGAGAAAATTTTTACAACTAGAATTTTTTTTATTTATGGCCATTGATATATTAAAAAGTATAGTTATCAAAACACATTTATTTTTGTTCCATATTCTTCACGAATTTTAGCATGTTTTGTTCACAGTGTTCAAACTCATGCTTTTGGCCACATATTAGACTTGAATGTTCTAAATTCTGTTCATTTAAAAACTTGTAAATTATATTTGTCTTACTCAAGAAAAATATTAACATTTGAGTGAAGTTTAACATTGATAATGTAGAATCATAATAACCAAAGCACATTAATTGCACATCACATTATTTATAATAATCGCATGCAAAATATACGCTAATCAAAATTAATTTTTATTTCTTGGTTTTTTGTAATTACATGAAAATTGATTTTACATATATTAAAGAATGAAGAGTTCCCTAGGTTAGTCACATGTTAATTCATTTTGAGGTTTCTCAAATATCAAGTACCTTCTTTAATATAAACATATATACCATTTAAACAATTTTTGAGTTAACGAATTTATCCTGGAATTAAAAGTGCAGAAGCTCAGGACTCGCCCAAGGCTTGTTTGATCTTTTAATTACATTATATTTAAACAAAGTGTAATGGAAATTAATTTGGACGTTGTTCCTAGTCCACACGTAGAGGGCTATTGTGAATGGAATATTGTTTGCAGCAAGGTACATTATTGAGAGAAAACACATTTAGGGAAACACTAAAATGCAAAACAAAGAGAAGAGATTGTTGTATTAGTGCATTTTCAATTTGTTCAAAAGCCTAATATTGGTCTTGATTATTTTACATATGCTCTAGAGACTTAAGATGCAATAAATGGCATAGAAGTTTGCAACCCTTACGATAACGAAGATGGTTCTGTTGTGGAAGAAGATTCAGTTAGTGATCCACAATCTCAAGCAACCAAAATCTAAGGCCATCGTCATTATCTTTTAATCAATGTGATAAACCCCCATGAGATTTTTTTGCAACAAAAGGTAACTTTCATTATAATTGAAACATTTTCCTCAAGTTCTATTGATACCTATATATTATTAAAGCACAATAATTGCACACACATGCCTTTTGAGTCCTAATTGTGCCATAAATTCAAAAAACTTGTTAATTTCTTAAAATTTGAACCGTCAAGGACATGAATGTTTGAGAATCCACACAGTTCATGACATCATGAACTATTAGGGGGGTAACTCATATTAAATTTATTTCGTCTTATATAAATATCCATTCATCCTCAAAAATACTAGTAAACCGAACAAAATCATTATCAACATATTATCATTTGTGTTCCCCTTCCACATCATATGCTTTTCACAATCACTTTATTTTGAACAATTAAAATAGATCATAAGCAATTGAATGTATTTATTGGAGCTCACAAATTCCTTTGAAACCATTAAGATGTAGAATTTGTACTACTAGAGTATCGTCGATGTAATCCTTCATATACTCCATGACCTTCTCCTTTCCACTATCCCGCAGCTTTTCACCTTAATCTGGTGAAATTAACCCTAAAGGTATGTTCCTCAATAGGACCCACCATGTTGAAGTACAACAAAACCCTAATTGAACCTCCTTTCATACCTCGATTGCAATATGTCTTAAACCCGAAAATACAAAAAAAATTATTTGATGCAAAATTGATGGTATTTATTCTAAAAAAGCATCTCGGTGTAATGGTAGTTTTTATGAAAATATTGTAGGACTTAATGGAGAGTAATAATGATTAATAGAGAAACCGTAGAGTAGAGATAACGTAATCGCTCATGGCGAAGAATGCACATTTGAGATATATAATATTATAAAGATTTTTTCATGATAAAAGTGGAAACATAAAATTTTTACAATTATAATTTTTTTATATTTACGGCAATTGAAATATTAAACTGTATAGTTATCAAGACACGTTTATTTTTGTTCCGTATTCTGCACGAATGTTAGCACGTTTTGTGCACTTTGTTCATATTCATGCTCTTGGCCACATATTTGACTTGAATGTTCTAAATTTTGTGCATTAAAAACTTGTAAATTATATTTATCTTACCCAAGAAAAATATTAACATTTGAGAGAAGTTTAACATTCATAATGTAGATTCAAAATCATAAAAGAACAATAGTTACACATCACATTATTTATAATAATCCCATGCAAAGTATACGCTAATCATAATTAATTTTTATTTCTTTGTTTTTTGTAATTACATGAAAATTGCTTTTACATATATGAAAAAATGAAGAGTTCCCTAGGTTAGTCACATGTTAATTCATTTTGAGGTTTTTCATATATCAAGTACTTCCTTTAATATAAACTTACATAGCAATTAAATAGTTTTTAAGTCAACAAATTTATCCCAGAATTAAAAGTGCAGATGCTCAGGACTCGCCCAAGGCTTGTTTGATGTTTTAATGACATTATATTTAAACAAAGTGTGATGGAAATTAAGAGAACGAATCTATCCCGGAATTAAAAGTGCAGATTCTCAGGACTTACCTTAGGCTTGTTAGATCGTTTAATGACATTATATTTAAACAAAGTGTGATGGAAATTATTGGAGATGTTGTTCCTAGTCCACACATAGAGGGTTATCATGAGTGGAATGTTGTTTGCAGCTGGGTACCTTATTGAGAGAAAACCCATTCAGTGGAACACTGAAATGTAAAATGAAGAGAAGAGATCGCTGTATTGGGGCCTTCAAAATTTGTTCAAAAGTCCAATATTGGTCTGGATTATTTTACATATGCTCTACAGACTTAACATGCAATAAAGGGCATAGAAGTTTGTGACCCTTCGGATAACGAAGATGGTTTAGTTGTGGAAGAAGGTTCAGTAAGTGAGCCCTAATCTCGGGCAAGTGAAATCTAAGGCCAACATCATTATCTTTGAATCAATGTGATAAACCACCATGAGATTTATCCGAAACAAAAGGTAACTTTAATAATAATTAAAACATTTTCCCCAAGTTCTCTTGAAACCTATTTATTGTTAAAGCACAATAATTGTACACACGTGCCTTTTGAGTCAAAATTGTGCCATAAATGCACAAAACTTGGCAATTTTAAATTTTGAAACCGTAAATGACGTGGATTTTTGGAAATCCACAAGTTTAAGGAGAAAAAATACAGAAACATAACATCCTAAACTAATAGGATAACTCTTAATAAATTTATTTTGTCTTATATATATGTATCCATTAATCTCCAACAATTCTAGTAAACCGAACATAATCCTTTTTAATATATTATCATTTGTGTACCCCCCTCCATAACATTTTTTTTCACAACCACCTTTATTATGAACATTTAAAAAATCTCATAAGCAATTTTTTTACCGGAGCTCCTAAAATCCCTTGAAACCAAGAATATGTAGAATTTGTACTACTAGAGTATCATCGGTGTAATCCTCCATATACTTCATGAGCTTCTCCTTTCCATTATCCCGCAGCTTTTCCCCCCTTTTCCTTCTTAAATTAACCCTTAAGGTATGATCCCAATAGGACCCACCATGATGAAGTCCAACAAAACCCTAATTAAAGCTCCTTGCACGCCTCCAACAAAACCCAAATTGCAATGTGCCTCAAACGCGAAAACCTGAACTTTTTGTATGGCGCTTAATGGATAGTATTGATTATAAAAAGAATTCTTGGTATAATGATAGTTTCGATGAAAATATTATAGGACTTAAAGGAGATTGTGAATGATTAAAGGAGAAATCATATAGTAAAGATAATCCAATCACTCGAGGCCAAGACTGCACATTTAAGATATATCATATATGAAAGATTTGTTCGTGATATAAGTGTAAACGGAAAATTTCCACAACTAGGAAATTTTATAATTACTGCCCATGATACATTAAACAATATAGTTATCAAGACACATATATTTATGTTCTATATTCTGCACAAATTTTAGCATGTTTTGTGCACTCTGTTCAAACTCATGCTTTTGACCACATTTCCAATTTGAAAGTTCTAAATTTTATGCAATTAAAAATGTGTAAATTATATTTGTCTTGCCCGAGAAAAATATTAATATTAGAGAGAAGTTTAACATAGATAATGTAGATTCGTAATCACCAAAGCACAATAATGGCACGTCACATTATTTGTAACAGTCAAATACAAAATATAAGCTAATCCTAAATAATTTTTATTTCTTTGTTTTTTTTAATTATATGCAAATTATTTTTACATATATTAAAGAATGAAGAGTTCCCTAGGTTAGGCACACGTTAAATCATTTTGAGGTTTTTCATATATCAAGTACTTAATTTTATATAAACATATATAACATTTAAGTAGTTTTTAAGACAACGAATTTATCTTGGAATCAAAAGTACAAATGCGAAGGACTCATATATGGCTTGTTTAATCGTTTAATGACATTATATTTGAAAAAATGTGATAGTAATTAATGCAGACGTATTTCCTAACCCACGCATAAAGGGCTATTGTAAGTGGAATGTTGTTTGCAGTTGGGTACATTATTGGGAGTAACACTTAAATACAAAACAAAGAGAAGAGATCGCTGTATTAGGACCTTTAAAATTAGTTCCAAAGCTATCTATTGGTCTGGATTATTTTACATATGCTCTAGAGACTTAAGATGCAATAAATGGCAAAGAAGTTAGCGACCCTTCTGATAACGAAGATGGTTCAGTTGTGGAAGAAGATTCAGTTACTGAGCCACAATCTCAGGCAACTAAAATCTAAGGCCCTCATCATTATCTTTGAATCAATGTGATAAACCACCATGAGATTTATCAGCAACAAAACGTAACTTTCATAATAATTCAAACATTTTCCCCAAGTTCTCTTGAAACCTATATATTGTTAAAGTAAAATAATTGCACACACGTGTTTTTTGAATAAATATTGTGCCATAAATGCACAAAACTTTGCAATTTTTTAAAACTTAAAAATGTAAATGACAGGAATTTTTGGGAATCCACACGTTTAAGGTGAAAATAAAAGGAGAAACATAACATCCTGAACTATTAGGATAACTCATAGTAAACTTATTTTGTCTTATATATATACACACATATACACACACATATATATATATGTACACATACACACACATATATATGTACACATACACACACACATATATATATGTACACATACACACACACACACACACACACATATATATATATATATGTACACATACACACACACACACACACACATATATATATGTACACATACACACACACACACACACATATATATATATATACATACACACACACACACATATATATATATACACACACACATATATATATCCATTGATCCCCAAAAATACTATTAACCCAACATAATCCATATTAACATATTATTAATTGTGTACCTCTTCCACAACATATGCTTTTCACAACCACCTTTATTCTGGACAATTAAAATAGATCATAAGCAATTAAATATGTTTATTGGAGCTCCTAAAATCCCTTGAAACCAAGAAGATGTAGAATTTGTACTACTAGAGTATCGTCGGTATAATCTCCATATACTCCATGAGCTTCTCCTTTCCACTATCCCACAGTTTTCCCTCCTTTTCCTGCTGAAATTAACCCTAAAGGTACAATCTCACCAAGACCCACCATGTTGAAGTCCAACAAAACCATAATTGAAGCTCCTTGCATGCCTCAATTGAAATATAACTTGGATGCAGAAACCCAAATTATTTACATGACGCATAATTGATAGTATTGATTCTAAAAAAGAATTTCTCGGTATAATGATAGTTTTGACGAAAATGTTATAGGACTTAGTGGAGAGTGCGGATGTTCAAAGGAGAAACCATATAGTAAAGACAATCCAATAGCTCGCTGCCAAGACTGCAAATTTAAGGTATATCATAGATGAAAGGATTTTTTCGTGATATAAGTGGAAATAAAATTTTTTTACAACTGCAAAATGTTATATTTACTGCCATTGATATGTTAAACTATATAGTTATCAAGACACATTTAGTTTTGTTCTGTATTCTGCACGAATTTAGCACATTTCGTGCCCTGTGATCAAACTCATGCTTTTGGCCACATATCAGCTTTGAAAGTACTAAATTGTGTTCATTTGAAACGTGTAAATTATATTTGTCTTACCCCAGAAAAATATTGACATTGGAGAGAAGTTTAACATTGGTAGTGTAGATTCATAATCACAAAAGCACAATAAGGGCATGTCACAATGTTATTAATAATTAAATGAAAAATATACGCTAATCCTAGTTAATTTTTATTTCTTTGTTTTTGTAATTATAAGAGAATTATTTTTATATATATTAAAGAATGAATTTTTCCCTAGGTTAGTCATATGTTAATTACTTTTGAGGTTTTTCATATGTCAAGTACTTTATTTATTATAAACGTATATAGCATTTAAGTAGTTTTTAAGACTAAAAATTTATCTCAAAATTAAAATTACAGATGCTTAGGACTCGCCCAAGGCTTGTTTAATGGTTTACCGACATTATATTTTAAAAAAGTGCGATGGGAATTAATTCAGACGATGTCAGCAATCAACTCGTAAAGGGCTATTTTGAGTGGAATGTTGTTTGTAGTTGGGTACATTATTGAGAGAAAACCCAGTTAGGGGAACACTGGAATTCAAAACAAAGAGAAGATATCGTTGTATTAGTGCCTTTAATTTTTTTTTTCAAAAGCCCGATATTGGTCTGGATTATTTTACATATGCTCTAGAGACATAAGATGCAATAAATGGCATAGAAATTTGCGACCCTTCTGATAACGAAGATGGTTCATTTGTGGAAGAAAATTCAGTTAGTGAGCCACAATATCAGGCAATCAAAATCTAAAGCCATCGTCATTATCTTTGCATCAATGTGATAAACCACCATGAGATTTATCGGCAACAAAAGATAACTTTAAAAATAATTCAAACATTTTCACCCAAATTGTGAGTCCAAATTGTGCCATAAATGCACTAAATTTGGCAATTTTTAAAATTTTGAAACTGTCAAGGACTTGGATGTTTGAGGATCCACACGTCTAAGGAGAAAATAAACAAAGAAACATAACATCCTGAACTAATAGGATAACTCATAATAAATTTATTGTCGTGTATATATATATATATATATCCATTCATCCCCAAAAATACTAGTAAACAAAACATAATCCTTATCAACATATTATCATTTGTGTACCCCCTCAACAACATATGCTTTTCACAACCACCTTTATTCTGAGCAATTAAAATAGCTCATAAGAAATTGAATGTTTTTATTGGAGCACCTAAAATCCCTTGAAACCAAGAAGATGTAGAATTTGTACTACTAGAGTATCGTAGGTGTAATACTTCATATACTCCATGAGCTTCTCCTTTCCACTATCCTGCAGCTTTTCCCCCTTTTTCCTGCTAAAATTAACCCTAAAGGTACGATCCTCACCAGGACTCCCCATGTTTAAGTCCAACAAAATCCTAATTGAACTCCTTGGATGCCTCGATTGCAATATGCCTTGAACGGGACAACCTAACTTTTTATATGACGCATACTGGATAACATTGATTCAAAGAAAGAATTTCTCAATATAATGATAGTTTTGACAAAAATATTATAGGACTTAATGGAGAGTGAGAATGATCAAAGGAGAAACCATATTGTAAAGATAATCCAATCGCTTGCGGCCAAGACTGCACATTTAAGATATATCATATATGAAAAAAAATATCCGTGATATAAGTGGAAACAAAAACAAAATCAACTAGAAAAATACATATATACTGTGATCATATATTAAACTATATAGTTATCAAGACACGTTTATTTTTGTTCTGTATTCTGCACGAATTTTAGCATGTTTTGTGCATTTTGTTCAAACTCATGCTTTTGGCCACATATCAGCCTTGAATGTTCTAAATTTTGTGCATTTAAAAACGTGTAAGTTATATCTGTTTTACCCAAGAAAAATGTTAACATTTGAGAGAAGTTTAACATTGATAATATAGATTCATAATCACCAAAGTCCAATAATTGCAAGTCACATTATTTATAATAATCAAATACAAAATATACGCTAATCCTAGTTAATGTTTATTTCTTTGTTTTTTGTAATTACATGTAGAATATTTTTGCATATACTAAAGAATGAAGGGTTTCCTAGGTTACTCACATGTTAATTCATTTTGAGGTTTTTCATATATAAAGTACTTCCTTTAATATAAACACGCATAGTATTTAAGTAGTTTTTAATACAAATAATTTATCCAAGAATAAAAAGTGCAGATGCTCAGGACTCGACCAAGGCTTTTGGATCATTTAATGACATTATATTTAAACAAAGTCTGATGGGAATTAATGCAGGCGTTCTTCCCAGTCCACACGTAAAGGCCTATTGTGAGTGGAATGATGTTTGCAGCTGGGTACATTATTGAGAGAAAACCCATTCAGGGGAACACTAAAATGGAAAACGAAACGAGGAGATTGCTTTATTAGGGCCTTCAAAATTTGTTCAAAATCCCGATATGGTCCATATTATTTTACATATGCTCTAGAGACTTAAA
Organism: Rubia tinctorum; assembly: GCA_032355605.1. NCBI lineage: Eukaryota > Viridiplantae > Streptophyta > Magnoliopsida > Gentianales > Rubiaceae > Rubia > Rubia tinctorum. Next base: position 12,364 of record JAULKM010106547.1, on the reverse strand, counting down.
ATGCAATAAATGGCATAGGAGTTTGCGATCCTTCTGATAACAAAGATTATTCAGTTATGGAAGAAGATTTAGTTAGTGAGCAGCAATCTCAGGCAACCAAAATCTAAGGCCATCATCATTATCTTTGAATCAATAAGATAAGCCACCATGAGATTTATCGGCAAGAAAAGTTAACTTTCACAGTAATACAAACATTTTCCCCAAGTTCTCTTCATACCTATATATTGTTAAAGCACAATAATTGTACACAAGCCTTTTGAGTCCAAATTGTGCCATAAATGCACAAAACTTGGCAATTTTTTAAAATTTGAAAATTTCAATGACATGAATGTTTGGGAATCCACGCCGTTAAAGAGAAAACTAAAGGAGAAACATAACAACCTGAACCATTAGGATAACTCATAATAAATTAATTTTTTCTTATACATATATATCCATTCATCCCCAAAAATACTAGTAAACCGAACATAATCCTTTATAACATATTATCATTTATGTACCCCCTCCACAACATATGCTTTTCACAACAACCTTATTCCGAACAATTAAAATAGCTCATAAGCAATTGAATGTGTTTATTCTAAACAATTCTGAACAATTAAAATAGCTCACAATCACCTTTATTGTAGATTTTATGCTACTACAATGTCGTAAGTGTAATCCTCCTATACTCTATGAGCTTCTCCTTTCCCTATCCCGCAGTTTTCCGCATTTTTCCTACTTAAATTAACACTAATGGTACGATCCTCACCAGGACCCACCATGTTGAAGTCCAACAAAACCCTAATTGAATCTCCTTGCATGCCTCGATTGCGATATGCCTTGTACACAAAAACCCAAACTTTTTATATGACGAATAATGGATAGTATTGATTCCAAAAAAACAATTTCTCGGTATAATAGTTGTTTTGATGAAAATAGTACAGGACACAATGAAGAGTGTGAATAATCAAAGAAGAAACCATATAGTAAAGATAATCCAATCGCTCGCGGCCAAAACTGCACATTTAAGATATATCATATGTGAAAGAATTTTTACTGCCATTCATTTATTAAACTATATAGTTATCAAGACATATTTTATTTTCTATATTCAGAACGAATTTGTGCTTTGTGTTAAAACTCATGCTTTTGGCCACATATCGGCCTTGAATGTTTTAAATAATGTGCATTTGAAAATGTGTAAATTATATTTATCGTACCTACGAAAAATATTAACATTAGAGAGAAGTTTGACATTGATAATGTGGATTCATAATCCCCAAATCACAATAATGGCACGTCAAATTATTTTTAAAAATCAAATACAAAATATACGATAATCATAGTTTTTTTTATAATTACAAGCAAATTATTTTTACACATATTAAAGAATGAAGATTTCCCAAGGTTAGTGACATGTTAATTCATTTTGAGGTGTTTCATATATCAAGTACTTCTTTTAATATAAACATATATAGAAATTAAGTAGTTTTTAAGACAAATAATTTATCCCGGAATGAACAGTGCAAATGCTTAGGATTCGCCCAAAGTTTGTCCGATCGTTTATGGACATTATATTTAAATAAAGTACAATAGGTATTAACGTAGACGTTGTTCCTAGTCTACACATAAAGGGCTACTATGAGTGGAATGTTGTTTGTTGCTAGTACGTTATTGAGCGAAAACCCATTCAAGGGAACACTGAAATGTAAAAGAAGTGAGGAGATCGTTGTATAGGGCCCTTAAAAAACTTCAAAAGCTGATATTGGTCCAAATTATTTTACATATGCTATAGAGACTTAAGATGCAATAAATGACATGTAAGTTTGTGACCCTTCTGATAACGAAGATTGTTCAGTTGTGGAGAGAATTTATACATTGATAATGTATATTCGTAATCACCAAAGCACAATAATGGCACGTCACATTATTTATAATAATCAAATACAAAATATACACTTATCCTAATTAATTATTATTTCTTTGGTTTTTGTAATTACATGCAATTTATGTTTTTACATATATTGAAGATTGAAAAGTTCCCTAGGTTAGTCATATTTTAATTCATTTTGAGATTTTCATATATCAATTACTTCGTTTAATATAAACATATCTAGCATTTAAGTAGTTTTTAAGACAAAGAATTTATCCCGGAAATAAAAAATCAGATGCTCAGGATTTGGCCAAGGTTTGTGTTATCGTTTAATGACATTATATTTAAACAAAGTGCGATGGGAATTAATGCAGACGTTATTCCTAGTCCACACGTAAAGGGCTACTATGAGTGGAATGTTGTTTCTTATTGGGTACATTATTGAGAGAACCCATTCAGGGGAACACTGAAATGGAAAATGAAGCGACGAAATCGTTGTATTAGTGCATTTAAAAAATTGAAAAGCCCGATATTGGTCCAGATTATTTTTACATACGCTCTAGAGACTTAAGATGCAATAAATGGCATAGAAGTTTGCGACCCTTCTAATAACTAAGGTGGTTCAGTGGTGGAGAAAGATTCAATTAGTAAGCCACAATCTCAGGCAACCAAAATCTAAGGCCATCATCATTATCTTTGAATCAATGTGATAAACCACCATCAGATTTATTGGCAACAAAAGGTAACTTTCATAATAATTCAAACATTTCCCCCAAGTTCTCTTGTTACATGTACATTGTTAAAGCACAATAATTGCACACACACGCCTTTTGAGTCCAAATTGTCCCACAAAATCACAAAACTTGGGAATTTTTTAAAATTTTAAAAAGTCAGTGACATGGCTGTTTGGGAATCCATGCCTTTGAGGAGAAAACAGAAAGAGAAACATAACATCCTGAACTATTAGGATAACTCTTAATAAATATATTTGTCTTATACATATGTATCCATTAATACCCAAAAATACTGGTAAACTGAACATAATCCTTATCAACATGTATTATTTATGGACCCCCTCCACAACTTATGCTTTTTCACAACAATCTTTATCCTTAGAAATTAAAGTGGCTCATAAGCAATTGAATATGTTTATTGGAGCTCCTAAAATCCCTTGAAACCAAAGAGATGTAGAATCTGTACTACTAGAGTAATGTCGGTGTAATCCTCCATATACTTCATGAGCTTCTCCTTTTCCCTATCCCGCAGTTTTCCCTCTTTTTCAAGTTGATATTAACCCTAAATGTGTAATCCTCACCAGGACCCACCATGTTGAAGTCCAACAAAACCCTAATTGAAGCTCCTTGCATTCCTCGATTGCAACATGCCTCGAACGTGAAATCCCAAACTTTTTATATGACGCATAATGGATAATATTGATTGTAAAAAAGAATTTCTTGGTATAATAATATTTTTGATGAAAACCTTATTGGACTAAATAGAGAGTGTGAATGATCAAAGGAGAAACCATATAGTAAAGATAATCCAATCACTCGCGGCCAAGACTGCATGTTTAAGATATATCATATATGAAAGATTTTTTCGTGATATAAGTGGTAACAAAAAAAATTTACAACTAGAAAATTTTATATTTACTGCCATTGATATATTAAACTATATAGTTATCAAGACACATTTTTTCCCTTTATTCTGCACGAATTTTAGCACATTTTGTTCACAGTATTTAAAGTCATGCTTTTGGCCACATATCAGCCTTGAATGTTCTAAATTTTGTGCGTTTCAAAATGTGTATATTATATTTTTCTTACACAAGAAAAATATTAACATTAGATAGAAGTTTAACATTGATAATGTAGATTTATAATCACCAAAACACAATAATGGCACGTCGCATTATTTAGAATAATCCAATACAAAATATACGCTAATCCTAGTTATTTTTTATTTCCTTTTTATGTAATTACATGCAAATTATTTTTACAAATTTAAAGAATGAAGAGATCCCTAGGTTAATCACATGTTAATTAATTTTGAGGTTTTTCATATATCAGGTACTTCTTTTAATATAAACATATATAGCATTTAATTAGTTTCTAAGATAGAATTTATCCCTGCATTAAAAGTGCAGATGCTCGGGACCTACCGAAGGCTTGTCTAATCATTTAATAAAATTATATTTAAACAAAGTGCGATGGGAAATAATGTGCACGTGGTTCCTAGCCAACATGTAAAGGGTTACTGTGAGTGGAATGTTGTTTGTAGCTGGGTACATAATTGAGAGAAAAACCATTCAGGGGAAAACTAAAATGGAAAAAAATCAAGGATATCGCTGTATGAGGGCCTTTAAATTTTTTCAAAAGCCCGATATTGGTCCTGATTATTTTACATATGCTCTAGAAAATTAAGATGCAATAAATGGCATAGAAGTTTGTGACCCTTCATATAACGAAGATGGTTCAGTTGTGGAATAAGATAGAGTTAGTGAGCCACAATCTCGGGCAACCGAAATCTAAGGACATTGTCATTATCTTTGAATCAATGTCATAAACCACCATGAGATTTATTGGCAACAAAAGGTAACTTTCATAGTAATCGAAACATTTTCCCCAAGTTCTCTTGATACCTATATATAGTTAAAGCACAATAATTGCACACACACGCCTATTGAGTCCAAATTGTGCCATAAATGTGCAAAAGTAGGCAATATTTTTAAAATCTGAAAACGTCAATGACATGGATGTTTGGGAACCCACACCTTTAAGGTAATAAAAGAAAGAGAAACATGACATCATGAACTATTAGGATAACTCATAACAAATTTATTTTATCTTATATATATCCATTTATCCCCGAAAATACTAGTAAGCCAAACATAATTCTTATTAACATATTATCATTTGTGTACCCCTTCCACAACATATGATTTTCATAATCACCTTTATTCTGAAAAATTAAAATAGCTCATAAGCAATTGAATGTGTTAATGGAGCTCCTAAAATCCCTTGAAACTAAGAAGATGTTGAATCTGTACTACTAAAGTATCGTCCGTGTACTCCTCCATATACTCCATTAGCTTCTCTTTTCCACTATGCCCGCGTTTCGGGGGGGGGGGGGGGGGGGGGGGGGGGGGGGGGGGGGGG